>CM024641.1:32582680-32624943 GCA_014182715.1 Eucalyptus cloeziana | reverse complement strand
CAGACCAGAATTTAGTGGGTTTCCAGCAGGTTTTGAAGGCCATTTTGAGGTGGTTCCAAGTCCCGAACCTGAGGCCCGCTTTGGAGAAAAACGTCCTTTGCGACGTTCCCGACGTTTCAATCCAAGCGGACTGTAAAACGGGTGAGTTTAGCTCACTAATCCTTGCTTAGTTTGCTAATAATGCTTAAGGGTTGATTAGATTTAATTAAGTGAAAGTAGGTGGTTAGATTAGTTTAGAATAATTTAATTAGTGACTTAATGAGGCATGTTAGGTGATTGATTAGTGTAATTAGCAAGTAGAGATGTACTTCTATTTATTGAATGCATCTCGGGATTTTTCCCGATCCGTTCTAGCGTCCAATTAGGCATTACGAGCCTAAATAGGATTTTTAGTATTTATTTATTTATTTTCGAAATTAATTAATTAATTATTTATTTTTCGAAAATTAATTTTGAGATAGTCGACGACTGAAATTTTATGCTGATTGTCGTGATGCAGTCTGTTTATTTATTTGAGCTTTATGTTGTGTTGAATTGAATTGATTGTGAAATTTTAGGATTTATTCCTGAATTGTATGAAATTTGAGTAATTGATTGGTAGATGGTCGGGTATGGGTATATAGTGCCAGTAATGCTTGATGGGCTATAAAGTGGAGAAAGTCGTGAGAATGAATTAAATATACTCTTGGCTAAGACCAATCAGGTATGATAATATCGGGTGGACGATGCTCCTATGTGGAAAGCTTGTGCCTATGTGGCGATAATTAACCGTGCCTGTGTGGCCGTATTTCTATGTGTCAAGTATCGTGCCCGTGTGGCCGAAAGTAATTGGAATGCCTGAAAGAATGCACGTAAATTGCTTATTATATACATCACCTGGAAAAGACACGTGGCTCAACGATTAGTACATCACCTTGGCGAAAATGATGCCTTAGAGAATGCACGGGGTCGGTGATCGGCGAAAATGACGCCTGAGGGAAAGTATGTGGTTCGGTGACTAGGTATTATACTGGAAATTGTATAGTATGATTGGGAGTGACCAAGAAATGATCCGACTGACATGTAATCGACTAGCTCGATTAATCATTGCTTTGACCTGATGTTGGAATTGATTGATTGAATGGAAATGACCGGTGAATGGTCTGATTGACATGTAATCGACTAAGTCGATTTGATCGATGTTTCGATCCGTGATATTATGATTGGGTGCCTATTTGAACTGTACTGATTTGCAGGTGGAATCTGAGGCCGAGGTAAGTACTTTGACCTGTGTGTGCATAGGCAGCTCGAATAGCGTATTGGTTTACTAACCGAGTCGTAGGGGGTAGAACTTGCTAAGATGTTGTCTCACTGGTTATTGAATAACCATTTTCAGGTCCTTAGGCGGCATTAGTAAAGGACCAAAGGCCCGAAGTGAAGGAGGGGAAGCCTGAAGAATTAACGATCTTACTGGACTAGATAGTCGTAGGGCAAATCTTTTCGTTGGGAGTCAAGTATTTGTTGCAGACTTGGTTTTATGAACTTGTGATTTAAAACCTGGCTTGACCATTCGTCTTGTATATATTTACACTATGATTTGCAATGTATATAAGCGTGGTTGTTTTTTAAAGTTCATAATTTGGAGTCCTATGTTTCTATCCCATTGCTTTATTGTCTAGGGAATTATAACTGCTTCCGCATGTGTATATTAAAATGAATGGGTCAGCGATACATCCTGGGACGTTGCTATTAATCGACCAATTGAGGGATGGGCACGCATTCGAGGATCGGGGCGTGACATGTTTCAAGGTCTGAGTCTGATTCTGAATTTGCCATTAGACAAATATTGACATATTCTTCATCACTTTCTTCACATTTAGTATCGCTCCATGTCTCTGCTTTAAGAGCTTTTTTGTGTTTCTCAGTTTTTCCCTTCTTTTTCTTCAACAGAGGATAGTTGGGTCTGATGTGCTCCTTTTTCTTGCATTCAAAACAGATCACATCTTTGTTGACTTCATTATCCTTAGTTGATTTGTTCTGAAATTTTTGAGTGCCTTGCTTCTTCTAGTTGAATCTTCTTCCCTTTCTATTAACTTTATGAATTTCCTTATCATGGGTGCTAGTTCTTCATCATCCATATCATCTTCTGAATCTGTATCATCAGAATCATCATTAGATTTTAAAGCAATTGACTCCTTACCTTTAGGATCTTCTTCCTCATTGATTTGCTCCACTTCATATGATTGAAGTGTGCCAACTAATTCGTCTACTGAAAGAGGCATGATCCTCTGCGTTTCTCTTATTGAAGTCTTCATGTGATTACAGTCTTTGGAGAGTCTACGCAGCAATTTATTGACATTCATTGGTCTTGAGATTGGTTGTCCTTGATATGCTAGGCTGTTTACAATTTTAGTAAAACGACTGAACATGGCAGTGATGGATTCTCCTGGCTTCATGTTGAAGGCTTCATACTGTTCGAGTAGGATATTGATTTTTGTTTCTTTAACTCGATTAGTTCCTTCATAAGTAACGTGCAACCTATCCCAGACTTATTTGGCTGTTTCACAATATGAAATTCTATTATACTTAGTAGGAGATAAAGCACAATATAAAGAGTAAATGGCTTTAGCATCAAAGGCTTGTCTCTTGGTTATTTCTTCTTGTGCCATTTCGCCAGCGTCTGCAACTTCTTTTCCTCTTTCTAAGATGGATGTAGCTTTGCGAATAATCCCTTTTTCTACTACGTCCCATTCTAGGGGATATTTCGATCTCAGGAATGCCATCATCTTGTTTTTCCACACATTGTATTCCTTCCCGTCAAAGTAAGGAGGTCTGGTGTTATTTTGGCATTCAACCAAACCTGGAGCCAAAATACTATCCATAGATCTTTAACTCAGAAGTAAAAACACTTCAACTTTAGACTACTCTCTTCCACTTCAAGCGTCTGTTACGCATGACAAGAGAAAAAAAAATCGAAACTTGTTCTGAATCATCCTAATCTAGCTGGCCTTTTGAATGCCGAAAGAATATACTTGATTAAAACTAGCTCACATTTCCCCAGTTGTCTTGTATAGACTAGTGAGCCACACACAAGTTGTAACTCGGAATCCTTGGTGTGTTATATATATAATGTGATTGCACATTTTCAGACCCACGTTTTTTAAAAGGGCTAGTACAAACACCTAGAGGGGGTGAATAGGTGTTAAAAGAAATTTTTACGGAAATGTTTACGAATACTTTTTCTTTTGAACTAGAATC
This sequence comes from Eucalyptus cloeziana, assembly GCA_014182715.1. Lineage (NCBI taxonomy): Eukaryota > Viridiplantae > Streptophyta > Magnoliopsida > Myrtales > Myrtaceae > Eucalyptus > Eucalyptus cloeziana. The sequence continues at coordinate 32,621,706 of CM024641.1, read as the reverse complement.
TTCAAAGTAATGGACTAGAGCAAGTTCAGCAATTAAATAAATTTACGAATGAATAAAGAATTTCAGGGAAGAGAATAGAAACACAAAGTTTATAGTGGTTCGGCTTAGATCAAGCCTACGTCCACTCTCCCGCGCTGACAACCTACTGGTTGGATTTTACTAAGAATTAAAAGAGATTTTACAGTCTCACGTCCTTGACTTTTCAGTGTAGAAACTCTAGTACACCTTTCCAAAGTCTCACAAGTGTTTGCTGTCTCTTTTGAGTACAAGTTAAGCTCAACAAATGAAATAGCAAAGAACTAGGAAGCTTTAGACTTTGAAATTTTTCTTTCACGCACACACTCGAACAACTTGAGGGTCTGCCTTAAATACTCATTCATGCCTTCACGACCGTTGGCACTTTCCAAAGGAGTTCTTCCAATTTACCTGTTGGACAGAATCAATCAAGGAGATCTCGAGTTATTTTAGGAATGTGATGAGAGTTCATCAATCCTACTCGCCCATACAATCAGGATCTTGGTTTCTATAAGTAGAACCTTCCAAGTATACTTCACCTTTCAAAAGATTTGGTTATCCGAATTGATACCATTAAGGATAATTGATCATAAGGTGCTATATCCAGCCATAAGAACTTCCAAAACCATAAGAATCGAATCCTTGAAGATAATTGTACATCTGAATAAGTCTTCATTCTTCGGTCTTGAAAAACTGCCAGTGAGGGCAGACTTAGAGATTAAAATCTAGCGATCTTCAAACTTTGATAGAAGAGTCTGGTGTTCTTCAGACTATAAAAATTGAGTCTACAAGTCTTCAAACTAGACTTATGGAAATGTTTTGTCAGCTTCAAAACAGTTAAGGAGTTTTCTCTAACAGTTTTCTCTTTAAAGTAGCAGTTGTTCCACATGCGGTTTATTCACGCTTCGTACCTCTTGGTGACAACCGTCCATTTGGTAACTGCCTTGATGGGAGATGATTTATAAAAGGAAGAACATTCATTTTGTAAGGGTAATGACAAGGTGTAATACAAATCCTCTCATTTGAAATACACCATAAGTACACAAGGGGATTAGGGTTAGTAGAGTTTGCCCATAATTTCGTCAAATCTCCATGAATTTTTTATGACCGCAAAAATGAACAATGGCTAGAGGTTTGTTTTATATTTGATCCTATTTTTTCGCCTATGATTTTTATGTCTAACATCTGGTATCAGAGTATGTTTAGTGCCTTTGTCTTGTTTTTGTCGAATTTTTGGTGTATTGTTTTGGGGCTTTTAATGTGAGCAATAATTTGCCAATTTGGGGTCAAGAGGTACGGTCAGCTTTGAACCACTGCTCGGCTTCAAACCAAATTCCGAGGACCCACTACTTAGCTTCGAATCGGTACGGTCACACCGCCATGAGGAAGAATAGCCATAAGTTATTTCGGCATATCGGTGTTCGCTAGAGGCTAATCGGATGGTGGAAGTCATAGTGGTTAAGGGTTTGTGTTTTGGGAAATTTTCATTTGATTTGGGGCCAATTTCTTGGTCATTTTTGCCGAAACTTGAACCTATGTGGTCGCGCCAACATGATCTCCAAAACCCATTATCTAGTTCGGTTTGAGGTGGGTTGCCGGAGAACAAACGGGTAGCTGAAGCACGGCGAAAATGGCGAATCTACGAAAGAAACGGGTTTGTGCGCAGGGAGGAAGGAGGCGCGTGGCCCCAAGTGCACGAAATGGCTGGCGCCATGCTCCCACAACTCCCAGTCGCTCCCACTCGCTGAAGAGGCGGGAGGCGCTTGTCATGCACGCGCCCGTCAACCCCTTTTTCCATTTATTTACCATTTTGCTCTCCTTCTTGGCTGTTGTTGTATTTTTGCTCTTTGCCTAATTTATTTATTGTTTTGTCCCTCTCTTTCACTATTATTACAATTTTGCCTTTGATGTTCAATTTACGGTTTTGTCCTTGGCCAAATTTATTTTACTATTTTGCCCCTTGGTGCATGTATTTACTATTTTACCTTTTCATGCATTTTTACGAATATTTTATGTATAAATGTCCAATGATCCATATATTTTAATTAATTAGAGAGTAGCCACATCATCTTTAATTAATTAAATTATATATTAAGAGCTGCTAGATCATATTTAGAAATGGACATTAATTGTAATTAATTATATTAATATGATGAATTTTATCCCATAGGAATTTTCATTATATTAATATGATTATTATGATGAAATATCATATTATTTTTCTTAATTTACCCACAAGGATTAAGGAAAGGAATATAATATGGTAGTTTCTTCATGATGTAATTATAAATCTATTAAAATTAAAATCTTAGCCCATAGATAGTTTTTATATTATGTGATTCATATTTATAACATGTAAAATTGGTAAAACATGATTTATGTATATTTTACCACATATTTTGTGACATAAGTATGATTATTTGATATGCAGTTTTGCAACCCGTGAATTTCTCTAAATTTAAGTATGATGTTCCCATATTGAATGGTGAAAACTATAAAGTTTGGAAGGAATTAGTTCTACCTTAATTAGGGTGGATAAACATTGATTATGCTATAAGGAAAGACGAACCGCCTGCTCCTACTGATTTGAGCACTGCAGCTAAGATAGCCCTTTATGATTAATGGGGTCGGTCCAACCACCTTAGTACGATGTTTCTAAGGGCTAAAATATCTCCTAATGTTCATAGTTCAATTGCTCAGCATAATAACGCTAAGGCTTTGTTGAAGGCCATTGTTACACAATTTGAGACTTTTGAAAAGACGCATGTCATGACCATAATTATGAAGTTTTCATTGTTGAAGCTCATTCATGTTAGAGGTGTGCATGAACACATCGTGAAGATGAAGGACATTGCAACTTAGCTTAAGAGCCTTGAGATTGAGATATTTGAATCTTTCCTTGTGTATTATATTTTGAATACTCTCTTGCGACAGTATACACCTTTCATGATTTCTTACAACACACATAAAAATAAATAGTCAATTAATGAACTTATAATAATGTGTATTTAAGAGGAAAAAAGGCTGATTATGGAATTGAGAGAAAGTGCTCATTTGGCAATACAATGAAAGAATAAGAGTAATGGCAAGCAGAAGGAAAATGGTAAAATACTTCCCTAAGCTAACATTAAGAAAGAATCCAAATGTTTCTTCTATAAAAAAAAAATGGACATATTAAGAAGGCTTGTGTCAAATTTAAGGCCTGATTCGAGAATAGAGGTAATCCAATCTCTTCTATTTGTTATGAATCTAATATGGCTAATGTGAGTCACAACACTTGGTGAATTGATTTTGGATCTACAATTCACATTTCAAATTTCTTGTAGGATTTTCAAAATCACAGAAGGCTAGTGGGAAGTGAACAAAGCATCTATTCGGGAAACAAGATGTGTTCGCATGTGAAAGCTATTATGACATATAGATTAGTCCTAAAAAGTGGCTTTGTTTTGAATTTGGAAAGAACCTTTTATGTCCCTAGTTTATCTAGAAACTTAATTTCAGTTTTAAGACTTGTACCTTTGAGTTACTCTTTTAACTTTTCAAATTCAAACTTCTATTTATCATTTAAATATGAAGTTGTTGAAAGTAGTACTTTATTTAATGGTCTTTTTCGAATTAATTTACAAAACAATGCATATTATGATGCAATGTATGTTTATGATAATGCTAGTATAAAATGATGTGTTGTGAATGAAGATTCCTCTATATTGTGGCACTGGAGATTGAGACATATCTCCATAGATAGAATTAAGCGATTAGCAAATGATGGACTATTCAATACTTTAGATTTTACGGATTGTGATACTTGTGTGGAGCCTCCTAAGCTTTTGTTTCTTAGGTGGAATGTCTAGATTGAGAGGTAGTGCGTGTTCCACAATTTCGAGATTTAATCCTGGCGTATCAACATTGAACCAAGCGAAGACATTTTGGTATTGTCTCAAAAGTGTAATTTAGTGTATCGGCATCTGTATAAGAAAGCCTGCCCTAATCTTCGTTTCATTGGGGTTTTCTAACTCCCTTAAATTCACAATAACTGGCTATTCAGTAGTAGGAGGTTTGGATTTCTCATGTCTAATACATTCCCTTTCAATGACCTTGGGATCATCTTAATACTATGAATCATAATAATTGGGTTCGCAATAATCTCTTGGACACGAATTTGAGCCATGCATATGACTATTCTGATAATGTAAAGTGTCATGCCTAAGATGCAACTAGAAATGGTTAGTATGTAAAAATAACAAATGCAATACATGCAAATGTTGTGAAAAATTTGTTTTCGAATTCTAAGTTTTCGAAAAATTGGTTGGGAACTCATCCTCGTATCATTGGATGTCTTTGTTCCAATAAATCATTTTGAAACTGTAAATCATGTGGAGGACCATGCCTCAAAGCATTATCATAGGACTAGTTTGAGATACCTCACATGTCTATTAACAAAAATGAATGTTTTATTAGTATGCACAAACATATATTGTCTTGGATCTCCAAAATCCATGATCTAGACTATTACAACATATGAATGAAATGAACAAATGAAATTCTCTTGCAGGGGAGAATTAAATGGAAAACAACTGAAATGAAAGTGAAATGAAAGTAAAAACAGGAACATCCTTAACATAACAGGATCAGAAGGCTCTTCATCTTTGCCAATGGTACCAACAAGGCCATCTTCAAAGAGATTGGCAAAATGATGGGCAATGACTTCTTCTTCTTGGAGCAACTTTGGTGGTCCAAGAAAGAAGTCCTTCAATGAAGGAGGTAAAAGGCGTTGATAGCTCTTGCCTTTTATGTTCGGGCCATTTTGGTTACCTTGACCTCTCCAATCGCCTTGGTAGCCCAAGCCTTCACGCTGCTTCTTTTAGATGTGTAGGAAAATATCACTTACAAGCAGGTATTACTTGTAATTCATATATGGTTTCAAACTCTTACTCTCTCTCTTTTTGAAAATAGAATCAATCAAAATCCATCTCAATTAACTTAAATTGAATAGTTAAATATAGTATTACAATGGTCAAAGATATCTTTAAGATAAGAATGAAATATTTAACTTTATAAAAGATGCTCCCCCATCCGTAAATTGTAAAATTCGAAACCTTTAATCTTCTTATAATATATGCAAAGGATTTGTTTATTCCTTTTTTATTGCTCACATATAGTGTGTCCTTGGTTTTTCAACGTTTGAAATGGATAAAAATAGTAATAGCTAGAACCATTGTTTATTTATTTATTTATCAAACCTACAAAAATCAATTTAGAAGTTTAAAAGATGAATATCGAATAATGAGATTATTGGATTTGTTAGGTCTTAGCAGAGAATTCGTTTGGCATTATGTTATTTGTGATCTTCCGCTATATTTACTAACTATTTTTTTTTTTTTTGTGTTCTTTATTTCTTTCTTTTATTTTTCTAGTGAGAAGTTGTGTTATTTCATTGACATTACTCATTTGTCTCTTATGGCAATCTATGTTGTTTAGGTGAATTTTTCCATTCATACAAAATATTACTTAAATTATGATGAAGCCAACATTTGTTGACTAGTTTAGTAAAAACGTTCTTGCTGAAAAATAACTTTTAAAATTTCATATAATTAAACAAAAAGAGAATCATCAAGAATAAAATATTTCTCTTGTCCACCTTACCAAATATATATATATATATATATATATATATATATATATATTTACATACAAACACATGTTCATGTTCACTTAATGTGTAAGCTTATTCACTACTCTCGTGTAAAAGGATTTTTCTTTTCCTCTATGTTTCATTAATGACTTTGGTCTCCTCTCGACCTTGACCATGGCTCCGTTGCTGACATAAATCTGGCACAGGCTCTAGTTGCTAGAATAAAACAATATTTTTCTTTGAAGTGACGAGATCTCGGGATTTCTAATGTGTCACATTTGGCACACCAGAATGGAACGGGCAATGGAATACAACGATGATTGCAACATTTTTTGTTGGGTGAGTTGTGGAAATGGAATGGATATTGATATTCGATTGTAAGAAAAAATATTATGGGAATGGCAATAGAATGAGAGTATTAAAATAAATTCTAATAAATTTGTATTTATTATAATATCACCTGTCGCGACCTAATTTTGGGTGAACCACTTAGGGTTTGGCTAATGGATTACTAAGCCTAAACTTAGTTTGGGCTCTCCCAAGCCCATACCAATTCGCGACTTAGGTTCAAATATTTAGCATGCAAAAGGGAGTTGCCACTAATCAGTTTACGGTATGTCGATTAGACACCTAAATAAAATAATGGGAGAATTATTTTACTTCTACGAACCAAAGACTTTGGGTACGGGGACTTGGTTACACTAGACTTTTCTAATGCCCTTTCGGTACCTTTCTCTTTTTATTTCGAAAAAATGTTTTGCAGGCAGCTTGAATTAATTTTAATTCACTTCCCTAACATGTGAGGTGATTACACGGGTGCGCAAACCACTAATTTAACACTCAAGAAAGCAAATAAATAAAAATGCAGAACTTACCTCATAACAACGAAAGTATCTGCGTTATTATATCAAAATTTACATCAACAGTCCTAGATATGATTTTTAATTAACACGCAATCACTCAATTTTTGTTTTCACCTATTTAATGAGAATCTAATCTATATGCAATGCAATGTTACTAATCTAACATGAAGTGATATGACATAGAAGTATAGCCTGAACTATATGACATGAGTAAAATAATTTTTAAAGAAATGCAATAATTAAATGTGCAATCTAAATTAACTTAATGACTTAATTCTAATGACGGACAATTTATAATTAAATGGACCTAACAATAATTACTAAATGACATGCATTTCATGAACCTAATTCTATATGACGTGCGCATGATTTTTCTATTCTCCTAAAGAGCATGCAATCTATCCTAATGTGCAATGACGTGCAAAGAATGCATTAATTCTAGTTTTTCTTTTCTTTTCTATGAAATTTGAAGTTAAAATTGCCACATAATTAAATGTGCAACTTAAATTTTAAAATCCTAACATCCTAAATGAATGCATTTTTTTTTTTGGATTTTTATTTTTTTAAAATTCGAAATAAAATCCCTATTCAAACTATGCAGGATAACCCTAAAACAAGAAATATTCTAAAACAACCTAATCCTAACTCAAATATTTTTTGGATTTTTTCGTTTAAGAAAATAAAATTGATTTAACCAACACAACGGCAAATTAGACTAGATAATATTGATATCCATAAATTAGCAAACCATATCTCGCGCATGAGATCGGGTTGGTCAACTTTTTAAAAAAAAATCACGAATCGAATCTCTAGCGTGAGATCGGATCGGCGATTTTCCAGGCGATTGCGAGTCAGATTTCGGACGCGAAAATCGGATTGTCAATCCCTAATTTGAGAGGCTATTTCATGTTGGGAAATCTCAACCATACATTCAGGAATAATTCTACTAAAAAAAAAGTAAATAAATAAAATAACATAAAAAATAGAAGTAAATAAAAAACTACCTAATTTGATTTTCCTTTTTCTTTTTTCCTTTTTCTTTTTTTTTTTTTTTTTTTTTTTTTTTGCTTTTGCTTTCCAACCAAGGCTTGGCGGGGTGTCTGGTCAACATCAGTCGTTGGTCGCAGTCATTGGAGCTCTGGCGCGAGGGCTCGAACGAGGGATCTGGTGGCTGGCGGATCGGCGGCAAGCGAACCGGTGGGCAAGGGGCGGAGTAGCTCAGGTTGCAGTAGCTACGGGTGTCACTCGGAGAGGTGACTGCCCGGCATCGGACCAGAAGCGGGACGGCAGGCCGGTGTCAGGGCAACGGCGTTAGGCATCGCGGCTGCTGGCGGTGAGTCTCACGGCGCTGTTGGCTTCGAGTCGTGTGACTTCTGGCTAGATGGAGCAGAGCAGCATCGGGTCGTCGGAGACAGCAAGCGGAGGCGTTGGCACAGGGGTGTAGTGGCGCAGCTTGGTCGTGGGACAGAGCGGCTTTATTGCTGGAATCGCAAAGAGGGTTGAGCAGTTAGGAAGCAGCGGGCCGTGGCAACATCGGGTTACGACAGGAGCGGCGTCTGGAGTTGAGCAAGGGTGTTACGGGTCGGCGCGGCGACCGGCGAGGGAACGTTGGTTTCATGGGGGACGAGCAGCCGAAGGCATTGAGCGGGGCGGCTGATGCGAGCGGGGCGGCTGATGCAAGCGTGGTGGGCTTCGGCTTGGTTGCAGCAAGCGTCGGCGAGCAAGATCAGCAGGTGGTCGGGGGTGTTAGGTCATTGCAAGCTAGCGTGGGCTACAGATGAGGTGGGGCGCAATGGTAGCTGGTGGAGCGACGAGCGGTGGCAGTCGCACGGCGAAGGAGGCATGGCACTCGCAGACAAATGGTTGCGGAGCGAAGAGTCACGAAGAAGATGAACAGTCTCCTTGGTTTTTCTGCTTTTTTCTTTTTTTTTTTTTTTGCTCTCACACTCGTCGCTCTCTCGCCTCTTTCACTTTTCTTTCGATGTGGACATCGAGCCATATCGAGAAGGAGGTGCTAGAGACCCATTGTCTATTCCGCTGGTTCGATTACTCGAGCGCGGGCTAAGCAATTCAGGCAAGCTGTTGGCGTCATGGTTCGTGATCTTGGGCATGGAGATGACCTTGGATCAAATCTTGAAGAATCTTGGAAATCTTGGCGCAATTTGATTATATGGACACCAAATATTTGACCAAGTCAAATATATATATATATATATATATATATCTTCTTGTTTAGGAATATTCTAGAATATGACGCATTATATTTCTAGGGTTGGTTTTAGGGTTTGTGTGGCGGCTAGAAGGCCTATATATAAGACTGACTGAATTTCTTTGGGGATAGATATATTTTTACTTTGAGAAAAAATTGAGAAATTCTCTTCTATTGTTCTTTTGAGGACTTGACCTAATCAAGGTTCCCTTATGATGGTCATTCAACTTATTGAGCGAGATAGCGAATTTTTTCGCTCGTGGCGTCTATAATGTTGGTTGGTTGACACGCGTTCGTCAACAAGTCATGGTCATACCAAGGTTGCCAATCACAGGTTTGATTGGAGGTCGAGGTTCGCAATTCGCATCATCTAGGCCTTCGTAGAATGATCTTTCCGCAACGATTCACATCATTTGGTATCAGAGCTTGCTTCTACAAGGTCTATTTATCTTTAATTTTCTGTTTATATTCAGCAATTTGAGATTTATTGAGCTAGGGTTTCGATTCTAACCAATTTAGGGATCTGATTGGTTTTGTGCTTCCATACGTAGTTGTTTGCTATTAGCTTTTTTTTTTTTTTTGTTCCCTAGCATCTTAAATTGTATCTGAGTTCGTCAAAAAAAAAAAAAAAAAAAAAGAAAGTTCTTCAAAAAAAAAAAAAGAAAGAAAATGCACACAAAAAAAAAGTGCGCAAGAGAAAAAAAAAACAGATTCAGCAAAAAAAAAAATATAGCCGAACAAAAAAAAAAAAATCAAGAAGGCGACTCGTTTGTTAGTGGACCAAATTGAAACAAATCAGTAGTGATTTGCGTTTCAATTGGAATTTTGAAAGTTGTACTTGTTGGTTTGAAATTGTTACTTGCTAAAACAAAATCAGCAGTGATCTAATCTTGTTTGATTAGTTTGATTGATTGTCATGAGGGGATTGAGAGACGGGTTTTGAGTCCAATAAAGAGCTTGTGAAAAGAGAATACAAGAGGGAAAAGGCAAGAGTGTGTGAGTTTAATTGAGGGTAAAAAAAAAAAGCCTAGACTTGAGTTAAACACGAGGGGAGTGACAAACACCTTGAGAGAAACACGTGAGGGAGCGATTGGTGAGATTTTTGTGACTAACGTTTACTTGCAGGTCTAAAATATCTTGTGCGAAGAAAGCGTAAATCAAAGGGAGGTTGACTCCATACGAAGGGATGAAGCGCTCGTGGAAAGCATCCAGCAATTGAGGGTCGTACTGGAGGAGCTTAATGGCCGAATGATGGGGAATGGCATGAGGGTTGATGGTGACCAAGAGATACCTCGAGGAAGGCTGCAACATCAGCGAGATGTCTTTAGAGCACGACCTAGAAGGCAGCGGCATTATGATGATGATGAGGCTGACATGGAGGATGATCGAGATGCTCGATTTGGAAGGTGGAATGGAGCCTGAGGGTTTAGACACCGAGAAGATAATGAACTTGGCAATATCAAGATGAAGATTCCTTCTTTCCAAGGAAAGAATGATCCTGATGCGTATCTAGAGTGGGAGAAACGCATGGAGATGGTATTTGATTGCCAACGATACTTCGAGCTCAAAAAGGTAAAAATTGCAGCTGTTGAATTTACTGACTATGCTATAATTTGGTGGGATCAACTTGTGACTAGTAGGAGGCACAATGGTGAAAGACCGATAGAGATGTGGGATGAGATGAGAGTGGTGATGAGGAGGCGTTTTGTGCCAAGTCATTACCATCGAGATTTGTTTCAAAAGTTACAAAATCTCACGCAAGGCAATAAGAGCGTGGAAGAGTATCACAAGGAGATGGAGATTGCCATGATCCGTGCTAATGTGGTGGAGGATCGTGAGGCCACAATGTCAAGATTTTTGAGTGGTTTGAGCCAAGACATAGCAAGGGTGGTGGAGCTGCAACACTATGTTGAATTGGAGGAATTGGTGGACAAAGCCATCAAAGTTGAGCGGCAATTGAAGATGGACCGAAATCACAAAAGTGGAGGAGGTTCAAATCAAAATTGGAGATCCAATTGGAAGAGAGATGAAAAGCCAAATTGGAGAGGAAACAACACCAAAACCGAAACCTCAAAGGAGAAGGAGAGGGACGGTAAAGTTGGAACGAATTCGGTTTCAGGTAAAACCGAAAACCCTAACACTAGAACTCGTGAAATTAAATGTTTTAAGTGTTTGGGTAGGGGTCATATGGCGAATCAATGCCCTAATAGGAGGGTGATGATCATGACTGGACATGGTGTTATTGAGTCCGAAAGTGAAAGGGAAGAAGAGGATGATGAGATGCCACCGTTGGAGGATTGTAGTGATGGAGAAGTAGCTATAAAAGGATACTTTTTGGTGATTAGGTGTTCTCTTAGTGTGCAAGTAAAGGAGGAGGAGCATCACCAACAAAGAGATAACTTGTTTCATACAAGATGTGTGGTGAATGGTAAGATATGTAGTTTGATAATTGATGGAGGTAGTTGTGCAAATGTGGCAAGTTGTATTATGGTGGATAAGTTAGGTTTGAAGACGACAAAGCACCCTAGGCCTTATAGACTTCAATGGTTAAATGATAGTGGTGAGGTGAAAGTGTCGAAGCAAGTTCGAATCCCATTTGAGATAGGGATATACAAGGACGAGGTAGAGTGTGATGTTGTCCCTATGCAAGTGGGTCATATCTTGCTTGGAAGACCATGGCAATATGATCGAAAGGTACATCATGATGGGTATACTAATCGTTATTCATTGGTGATGAATCAAAAGACTTATACCTTGGTACCAATGACACCTAGTGAGGTGTATTAGGATCAGTTAAAGTTACAACGACAAGCTGAGAGAGAGAGAGAAAAGGTGAGAAATCCGAGGGCTTGTGTGGTGTGTCTGAGACGCAAGGAAAAGGAGAGGTCGAAAGAAGGTTTGAGGTAAAAACCAAGGGAAAAGAAAATAAGTAAAAGAATTTTTATGCAAAATCGAGTGAGGTGAGGAGATCTTTAGTTCTAGACCGACCGATGCTTGTACTTTTGCACAAGGGGGTTTTGTTTTCTACTAACAATCTTGACCCAAGTTTGCCTAGTCCTATTGTGTCTTTATTGCAGGAATTTGAAGATGTCTTTCCTAATGAATTTCCTAGAGGAATACCACTAATTCGAGGCATTGAACATCAAATCGACTTGATTCCTGGTGCGCCATTACCTAACCGACCCGCATATCGAAGCAATCCCGAGAAGACAAAGGAACTTCAGCGGCAAGTTAGCGAACTATTGGAGCGAGGGCATGTGAGAGAGAGTCTTAGCCCGTGCGCCATCCCTATTTTGTTGGTGCCTAAGAAGGATGGAACTTGGCAAATGTGTGTCGATTGCCGAGCAATCAATAACATTACGGTAAAGTATCGACATCCTATTCCTAGGTTAGATGACATGTTGGATGAGTTGCATGGTTCTTGCATTTTAACTAAGATTGATTTGAAAAGTGGCTATCATCAAATTAGGATGAAAGAAGGTGATGAATGGAAAACTGCATTTAAGACCAAGTATGGATTATATGAGTGGTTAGTCATGCCATTTGGATTAACTAATGCACCGAGCACGTTTATGCGACTTATGAATCATGTTTTGCGTGCTTTTATTGGTCGATTTGTGGTTGTCTATTTCGATGACATCTTGATTTATAGCCGAAGTCTTGATGACCATATTGAGCATGTGCAAGCTGTCTTGCAAGTTTTAAGGGCCGGGCAATTATACGCTAATCTAAAGAGGTGCTCTTTTGTTACCAACAAATGAGTATTTCTAGGATTTGTTGTTAGTGCTGATGGTATACAGGTTGATGAAGAAAAGGTCAAAGCAATTCATGAATGGCCAACGCCTAAGACCATAGGAGATGTGCATAGCTTTCATGGATTGGCGAGTTTTTATCGGCGATTTGTGAGAAATTTCAGCACCATTGCCGCACCTTTAACTGAGGTTATCAAGAAGCACGTGGGTTTCACATGGGGAGAAGAGCAAGAGAAAGCATTTAATCTGCTAAAAGATAAGTTGACTAATGCTCCTTTGTTATCTTTGCCGAATTTCAGTGCTACTTTTGAGATAGAGTGCGATGCTTCTAGTATAGGAATTGGAGCCGTGTTGAAGCAAGGAGGGTGTCCCATAGCTTATTTCAGTGAGAAATTGAGTGGAGCAACATTGAATTATCCTACCTACGATAAGGAGATGTATGCTTTAGTGCGAGCTTTGGAAACTTGGCAACATTATCTATGGCCGAAGGAGTTTGTGATCCACACCGATCACGAGACCTTGAAGTACTTGAAAGGGCAGCAAAAGTTGAATAAAAGACATGCCAAATGGATGAACTCGAGACTTTTCCATATATGATCAAGTACAAGAAAGGTAAGGAGAATGTGGTAGCCGATGCACTTTCTCGAAGGTATGCGATTCTAACTATTTTAGAAGCAAAGTGTTTAGGTTTTGAGCATATCAAGGGCTTATATACTGATGATGATGACTTTGGGAGAGTATTTGAAGCATGTGAACACGCTGCATTTGATAAATTCTATAGGTGTGAAGGTTATCTTTTCCGTGAAAACAAACTATGTTTGCCTAAGTGTTCTTTGTGTGAATTGTTGGTGCGAGAAGCGCATAGTGATGGTTTAATGGGGCATTTTGGTATTAATAAGACTTATGAAGTGCTGCATGAACATTTTTATTGGCCACATATGAAGAGAGATGTTACACATGTCTGTGAGAGATGCATTGCTTGTAAGCAATCTAAGTCTACAACTAAACTGCATGGCTTATATACACCATTACCTATTCCATCGCATCCTTGGACTGATATTTCTATGGATTTTGTGTTAGGATTACCTAGGTCTAAGTATGGTAGAGATTCTATTTATGTGGTTGTTGATCGATTTTCAAAGATGGCTCATTTTATACCTTGTCATAAAACTGATGATGCATCTCACGTTGCTGATTTGTTCTTTAGGGAGGTTGTACGTTTGCATGGCATGCCTAGATCGATTGTTTCAGATCGAGATTCTAAATTTCTTAGCTACTTTTGGAAAACATTGTGGAAAAAACTAGAAACACGGTTGTTATTTTCTACTACTTGTCATCCACAGACCGATTGTCAAACCGAGGTAGTTAATAGAACTTTAGGGGTATTGTTGCGTGCTATTATTAAAAAGAACATAAAATCTTGGGAAGATTGTCTGCCACATGTTGAATTTGCATATAATAGGAGCATGCATTATGCTACTAAATTTACACCATTTGAGGTTGTCTATGGTTTTAATCCGTTAACTCCGTTAGATTTAACCCCTTTACCTGTTGATGAGCGTGTGGATTTAGATGGAGCAAAGAAAGCTGAATTTGGCTTGGGGGTGAATTCAAGGTGTTCTCAAAATTTAGAGGCCTCGACACTCACCTAAATTTAACTGGCTACCTATATTACTCCATGGACGAAGCTGGGATTCATGTTTTCAAAGACAATGAAGAGATCATAAAAGGCGAAGTGATTGGAGGTGAGCTGGAGCCTGCAATTAAGAGTGCCATAATCCGTATGCCCATATTCTCTAGAAATTATGCATCTAGTGTTTGGTGTCTTCGTGAGCTTGAATACATGATGGATTGCTCCAAAATAGAGAGAGCAAGGCCATTGATCATGTCAGTTTTCTTCAATGTGGATTCCGATGATGTCAAGCTCAAAACCAAGTGATATTATGACGCTTTGTGGATGCACGAGGAGAACTTCGGCTAAAATAAAGTGTAGAAATGGAAGGAGGCTCTAAGGGAGGTCACTCATATCAGAGGATGGAATCTCAAAGATAAAGGGTAAAATTGAGCTTCTCTTCTTCTTCTTCTTTCAATTATATACGTACATATTAGGAAATACTCTCGTCCTAGCATAAAAAGTTAATCTGTCTTTCATAATGTTATCACTCAATTCATATATATTTAATAAATACCCACTACACATCCACCCAACCAATTAGTTGGTCACTCAATTCCTAAAAAAAGAAAGGGTTCATTTCACTTCATATGTAATCCGCATGACAACGACAAGCTCGGAGCGGATGCCTCAACGCTGATAATAAATAACAGCTGAATTTTTTTACTCATTAATTATTAATTAATAAGATAATTTATATTAAATAATTATACTTCCTACGCTTGAGGATCAATTATAAATGATGATTAGTAATTGTTAATTGCATTTTATAAAAGTGAACAATATGATCAATATTAAATATCTAATAATTCTAAATCATATTTAAGAAATATCAGGAAGCTGAATTTAGCGTCCTTATTTTGCTGACCTCAGAAAAATGATGACACGTCGTGGGTTGACGAATTTGTTATCGGACTTCGTCGTCGACACCGATATTGGACCCCGTTGTACCATCATCATCATCGGCACCACTTCAGACCCTGCCGATTTATGTATATATTTCTTTCGATGATACTACACAACTATACCATCCAAGTGTATATGGAATAAGAGAGGAATTTGGACTTTGATCAGTTGATTTTTAGAGAGCCGAAGGAATGGAATTCGGCCATGCATGAGGAACATGCATGCCCGCGCGGAGAGGAAGAATCGTCTACGTCCAATGCCGCCCAAATTCTTCTCCACTTAGTCGACATATTAGTCAACCATGAAGGGAAAAGTTGACAGAAGCAAGGCCCATGATGGCCACGTTGCTTCGTGTGGGGCTGCCAACGAAGGCCAAGAAACCCCAGCTGATGACATGCCTCCTCCACCTGCCCATCGTTGCTGCAGCCACCGCAACTTGCGTGCAATAATTAACTTAATTAACATTTAGAGTGGGCAAAGTGCTCGTGTGTTTGAGCAAGTAGAGAGAGAGTGAGCAGCGGCAAGTGAGAGATAGAGAGAGTGGCGAGCGAAAGTGAGAAGGAAAGGAGAGGAGGTCGCCCCTCCGTCCGTACTCGCGTGCTGCCGCCGTCGACACAGCTCGCCTTCACCGCCGTTGAGCCGCGCCTGTGATCCACAAGCCTCCCATCTTGTTTGCCATCGAGCTGTAGGACTAGAGGCAAGTTGAAGTCTACTAAACTATAGTGTAATGCTGTTGCTATCTTAGGAAGTGCATTGATAGGCTGGATTGTTGGATTTTGATATTGAGTAATGGTTTATTGAGCAACCGAGACTGTTTTGAGGTTGAAAGATTGATGAGAATGCTTGGGTTTCTCGTGCATGCCTCCGATTCCCTTGAATTTCAGTCAAAATAGATTTTCCGACTATGAAATCCTGAAGAATTCGGCCATTGATTTGAGTTGAAAAAGGAAAACCTCCCGATCCGTATTTAAAGTTTTATCTACCACGGCACCAGCCTCATATGTTTCAAGAAAATGTACGGTGCTTTCATAATTGAAATTTTGATCCAATCTTTTCAAAACCATTGGAGATCAGGTTGACATTTCAGGCTTTCTATTCAAGTTTTTAAACTCATTGTCATTTTGAACAAAACTTGGCCGTAGACCTATTTGGAAAACCTTCCGACTCTTGCTGGAATTTCTACATACCGGGGGCCGTTCATCAATGATTCAAAGTGGAAAAGAAAATATTTTGATGCCCTCAGAGTTTCAAATTTTTACAAGAACAAATCTTTATAAATCTTGAAGTCGGAAGTGTACATTTAAGTTACCAATGTGTCGATTTCAAATAGCTTGTGTTTAATAACTCTTCTTGATCTTGACCGTGAGGCGCAAGTGCAACCCGAGAATTCACATGGGTTTTGAAATGTTTTGAAGGAAACATGGAAATGGATTTACGAACTGATGTTATATTACTGAGATTTTGTTCATTGATTTTGTTGATACGGAAACGATATGTGATTTCAAAACTTGTTATTGTTGTTTTGAAAATACTTTGGCATTGAAACGATTAGATTGAGACACCATGGCTGAGATGTGTTGTGAATGCTGTCTGACCTTTGAGTCGACGATGCCTTGGGAGTATCGGGATGCCCATAGGATCGCATGAGGCGATGCCGCTGGATGCCTAGGGTCCGTAGTACCCCAGAGGTTCCCCGGGAGTGTCGAGATGCTCAGTTATATGTCAGTATGTAAATCCGGAGGGTAGGGGTAACCATTTTCATGGTGAGCCCTGGCAATTCCTCGCAAGTGCCAGGTGGGATGCGAGATGCCCGGAGGTGTGACGTAACACGCTCTGAATGCCCGGTGATTGAATACTGGAGGCTTTCGCGATGCCAGGTGGGATGCGAAATCCCTGAGGGACGCAAACACTGGTCCTCTAGGCTAGCCGTAGGGAAATGGAAATGAACTGAGTTTTTTCTAAAAATAACGACCCTGCTAATAACTGCGCCTGATTGTGGGACTAAATTATACGGTATGGTATGGGATGTGTCGTTACGGTTTGGCCTTATAATCGGGACCTGTGTGCAATTGAAAGAATGCATATTGGTTTTGAAACTACATTTGCCATTGCTTTGAAAAGTTTTATGAAACTGATGCATACTCAATCTTTTGATTACTTGTTTTATCTTTCTTGCATGGACCTAGATTGTGATGGTTTGCATAGTATAGCTTGGTAGATTGTGACATCCCAAATTTTCAACTTTGTTTTCTTCTGAATGAATTGGGCATTTCATTGACGTGTCTATAGGGTTATTCTTAGAGCCGATCACTCTCGAGATAACTAGACTATCTGGGGAAACCATTAAGAAATTTAAGGCAATAGACTTGAGAATTCGACTAGGAATCGGCTTCTCGACCGTGTCCATCTTTTGAGGCCATCACAGCACAGTTAAAAATCGATTTGAAATCAGAGATAGACTGGATCGACAGAGATGTGTGGCTAATCGTGGGTGACACCACTAAATTAGAAAATTCATGTTGACCGGCACTAGACTGATTTTCTTATTGTTTTGGTACCCTGTGTCCGTAATTTGGATCCTCGGGATTTTCACAACAACCGAGAGTCACCAATGAGTCGAGTGGGTTCATAGTGGCTCGAAGAAAATCGACCATAGGTCAATTGCACTAAAAATATCTGAAAGTTATCCGATAGCCTAGGTCACGCTAAAAACGCGTCAAATTGAAATTAATCGTCAATTTGAGTCCGATTTTAGAAATTGAAGTTTCTGTCGTGTCACAATAAATTATAGGAGTGTCGATTCAGTCTCAGAAGATTTTTCTGACACTTGACACTTTTTGGGAAAAAGTTGTCGCATGGTCGTTTTGTACAATTGAAGTCGAGGATTAAATTTGGATGCGAGATTGAGATACAAGATGGTTTATTGGATGAGGAAAATTGTCAACTAAAGCATTGAAGTGCCAATTGATTTTTGTAAAGGTCGATTGAGATTTAATCGAGCAAGGATTGGTATCCAATTGAGAGAGGATTGTACCAAAATTCGTGACTCCCCCTCCCACTAGCTATTTTGGACCAATTGGAAGGTCATGGAGAGTGTCTTGGTGGTTCATTGGAAGCCATGGGTTATACTTGGCCTAGGATGAATCTTGGAGAGCAAGATTGGAAAATATCAAGCCAATGCCCCACCTCAACTCTATCTCATCCCTCTTATCTCTTCCCTCATCTCTATCATCTCCATCTCTCTCTCTCACCTCTCCACCATCCAAGACCCTCTCCTCTTCATTTTCGAAGCCCTCAAGCCAGCAAGAAGACCGGCAGAACGAGTTGCAACCGTCACACACCTCCAGCCGCGCCACCGCCGGTTTCTGTTCCATCTGACCACTCACCAAAGATCCGAGTAAAAAGTAAACTTCCCGGATGAAACAGCAAACGAGCCACCTATCACCATGAAGAGGACATCCATACCGTTCCAAAAAGTCCAAAATCACCCCCGAACGGATCCACCGTTCGTCTCGTACGGCCGCCGGAGTCCGCCGCTCGCCGGATCGTCTGGAAGCTGCCCGTCGACACTGTTTCGTGTTTTCTTGCTGTTTTGCCCCATTTCAGCCCTTCATTTGCCCATTCCATCCACCCACAAGATCCCCAAGACCCCCTAGAGCCATTGCTTGCCAACCACCCGCTCGCCGGAGCTCCGATCGGCCCGTTTTCGCCGTTGAAGCTGCTGGTTTCCTCTCCGCAGCCCGCAAGCCAAACCTGCGGTTCAGCCCATTGGGATTCGGCCCAACTTCGGCCCAAGTGAACTTTAGCCCACAAGACCAAGTGGCCTAGCAAGCTCAGCCCAAGTTGCTTTAATTTAGTTGAAGCCCAAGTCCACAAGTACAGCACATTAATTGAGTCTTTGGCCCAAACAAGTTCAGCCGGCGAAGAAAGCCCAATCGCAGCCAAGCTCAAGCCCAAGAGCTAGCCTAGTCCAGTGCAAGAACAAATCTCAGTTGGGCTGAGATTTGTTGGGCCCAAGTTTAAGGCCCGGTCCAAGCCCGCCGGTGTTGTCGAAAGCCCGATTTCGGCCGTCGTCACGTTGCCGTCGCGGTGATTCGGTTCCCGCTTTTAACCAAGTGAGTTTTACTCACTAATGCTTTCTTAATCTGCTAATTATACTTAGGGTTGGTTAGATTTAATTAAATGCAATTAGGTGGTTAGATTAATTTAGATAAATTAAATTAGAGACTTAATGATGCATGTTAGGTGGTTAGAAATAGACATTAGCAAGTAGACATGCCATGTTATTTATTGAGCGAGTCTCGGTAATTTTCCAGGCTCGTCTCGGCCTCCAACTTGGCATTATGGGCCTAAATTGGGTTTTTAGTATTTATTTATTTAATTTTCGAAATTAAGTATTTTCCGGAAATTCAACCGGGATGGTTGGTGACCGGAATTTCGTGATGATTGTCGTGGTGCAGTCCGTTTATTTAATTGAGCTGCAATTTATATGGAATTGACTTAAATTGTGAATTTTAGGATATATTCTAATTGGTTGATTTCAATTATGTGATTGGGGAATGATTAGGTACCAATTGTCAGTATCGATGGTAGAGTGGTGAATCAATGTGGCATCTAAAAGGACACGTGGACTCAGTAATTTGAAGAATCACTTTGGTGAACGAATACCTTAGAGAATGCACGTGGTCCCATGCATTATAAAAAGGGCACGTGGGTTCGGTGAATTGATGCATCACTTTGGCGAACTAATGCCTTAGAGAATGCACCTGGGCCTAGGGAATTAAGTGAGGCATCTTAGGAGAGACACGTGGGTTCGGTGATTTGATGCATCATTTTGGTGAACTAGTGCTTTAGAGAATGCACGTGTGCTCAGAGACTAGATATACATCGTGGGGAATATATGATTTGGATGACATGTAATCGACTGGTTCAATTTGTTTTGAGTAGTTGGGTGCCTTCTATGACTTGTACTGATTTGCAGGTGGAATATGAGGCCAAGGTAAGTCCTATAACCTGTGCGTGTTTAGGCAGCCCATAGTGTATTGGCTTACTAATCGGGTCTTAGAGGGTAGAACTCGCTGAGACGTGGTCTCATTGGTTATTGAATAACCATTTCAGGACCCTGAGGAGGAGCCGAGGAGGAGGAACCTGAGGAGGAGAAAGATTTTTGAAGAAGAAGATGATCCAGAGAGGGATCTTGAGTACAACTCGGATGTGGATTGAGATCCCATCCCTTTTGTGAACCCTGTCTTAGTGTAGATAGGTGTGAGACTTGTATGCTGTAAATAGTATTGTAAATATACTATGAGTTGTGTAGTTAATAAAAGTGTGGTTGTGAATTTCAATATGAAAAATATGGCCTGCTTTTCTATCCCATTGTTTTATTGTCTGGGGATTTATAACTACTTCTGCATGCGCATATTAAACGAAAGGGTCGGCGATAAATAGTCCTGGGATATCGCACTTTAAAATCAATTGCTTGGTGGTTGTACTCACCCCTTTTTAGGGACTAACATTTCAGATTAGAAGAGATGTCTCTGCTACCTGTAACTCCCGGTTCATTCTGCGGACTTCCGGTTGACCTACAATGGGAATGGTCGGAGTACCAACACACCAAGGTGCGTGGGTTGTCATTTGAACGAGTGAGAGTTATTTTAGTGTTCGATGTTGGTCTCTCCGCCAGCCCCATTCTGCATGAGTACATCGCTATTTTTTTTCGCCGAGATGGACGCTCGCTGGGGCTGTTGCCACCGCCGTTAGCTGATGGACCAGATGGGTGGATATGACCGAGAGTTAAGGTCTGCAGCAGAAGCATTTTTGGTCACCGACACTGTTTGATGGACTTATGTATATAGCTGCTATAATAGTTGGGTATCTTTTGGAAAGTAGCCGGGTATAGAAAACCGCGGCGTTTTGATGTACCGACTAAAGATGTCCATCTGGTTTATGTAAATAAAGGTGTTCGACCTTAACTTATAAAAAGTTTAGTTGGTGTGCATCGTTTTAATTTCAAAAAGGGAAGTTGATGGATGCGTTTCCGCTATATATATAAACTGCACAGGGACCGATCTAAAAGATATAAACCCCTAGGACTTATAGACCTATTATAATTCTTTGGTATTAGAGTAATAGACTATCAGGTCAAGAGAAAGGCAAATGAATTGTGGCGACCCTAGCGGATCGGGGGCCGTCAAGGGGTACCACACGGTCGGCCATAGCCAAAATATAATATTTTCACCTTTGAAAATCCCACTAATTTCAACAGTCCACAAATTCATTTTTGGCGCTGTAAACTGACGTCCGGTGATTTTCTAATTAATTACTGAAATTAATTAATTTTGGGATAATTACCTACAATCACAAATCACACTCAATTTGCATAAAATAACAATCAATTAAATAAACAGATCATACCACTGCAATCAGCATAAAATTCCAGTCAGCAATTATCCCGGTCTAATTTCCGGAAAATAAATAAATAATTAAATATTTACGGAAAATAATTAATAAATGCTAATAAATAGGACTTAGGCTCGTAAAGCTTAATCGAAAGTCGAGACAGGTCCGAAAAATTTCCGAACCACTCTAGATAAATACTAGAGCTTGTCTGGACTCTAATTACACTACTTTGACCACCTAACATGCAATAACAATTAATTAAAATGCTAATCTAATCTAACTATCCATCTAATCCATACTTAACTTAAACTAATCAACCCTTAAACGTCATTAACTTACTAAGAAATGATTAATGAGTTAAACTTACTTGCTAAGCGATCCGCTTGGATCGAAATGACGGGGACGTGGCGAGGGACGAGAAACTCCAAAGCGGGCACACCTTTCGAGGTCGGGAACGGCTCCGAAACGGGCCCAACAGGAGCTGAGAGACCCATTGGTTCGGCTCTTGATCGAGGGCTACAGAAGCTACTCCGGTGGTCGGTTGAGCAAGCAAACGGCAAGGGAGGAGGCGGACGGGCTGCAGCGGACTTGGCGAAGCTCAACGGGCTTCCAGGCGGCTTCGATGACAACGAGGCAGTTGCGAACAGCATGGGGGAACGTCTAGGCTCACGGTTGATGCGGAACGGTGGCCAGGAACGCTCGGGCCTAACGCGGTTGGCAAGCGAGATGTGACAGGGGAAGAGGAGGTGCTAGTCAGTCTTGTTGAATTGCTGAGCTCAAAACTTGGAGAAGAAAGAGGAGGTGGTCGATGGAATGAAGGGGGAAAAGGGGGGAAGAACCAGCTACTTTATGGAGGGGCCACCAAGCCTTCAATCTCATCTTCTTGTCCCCTTGCTTGGTCGCCACCACCAGCTAGGCTTCTCAGCTCAATTTCCAACCCAAAACACCCTTTCTAGAAGCCTCGAGTTGGTCCACAAGTTAGGTCCATGCGGGGCATACGAATTTGCATTGATTTCCCTCAATTTGGACACCAATTCCTCCTTGAATCAATCCAATTCGACTTCCATAAGTTCCAATATCGAGTCCTCATTCAAATTGGCATTTTTGCTCGTCAATAGAACCTACTTGCTTCCCAACTTTGCGATAAAAAACGGTCTTCTGACTTTTCTGGACGAAAATAGCCCTACCTCGACTTTTTCACCAAAAATCCTAGTTTGTAGAAAAATCTTTGGAGACTAAATCGACATTCCTAAAATGACTCATGACATGATAGAACTTTCAATTTCTGAAATCAGATTCAAATTCGTGGTTAATTTCAATCAGGCACGATTTTAGTGTGACCTAGGCTACCGAGTAGCTTTTAGAAATTTTTAGTAAAAATGACCCGTGGTCGATTTTCTTCGAGTCACAATGAACCTCTTC
Source organism: Eucalyptus cloeziana (assembly GCA_014182715.1). Classification (NCBI taxonomy): domain Eukaryota; kingdom Viridiplantae; phylum Streptophyta; class Magnoliopsida; order Myrtales; family Myrtaceae; genus Eucalyptus; species Eucalyptus cloeziana. The sequence goes on along the minus strand of CM024641.1, from coordinate 32,598,836 downwards.
GACACATTGGCGACTCTCAATTGTCATGAAAATCTTGAGGATTCAAATACGGACACAGGATACCAAAACGATAGAAAAATTAGTCTAGTGCCGATCGATAAGAATTTTACAATTTAGTGGAATCACCCACGTTTAATCCCACATCTCAATTGAACTGACCTATCTCTGATTTTTAATCTATCTTACTGTGTCGAAATGTTCTCTACAGATTAGCATGGTTGAACAATCGATTCCTGGTCAAATTCTCAAGTCTATTGCATTAAAATCTCTTAATGACTTCCCCAGATAGTCTAGTTATTTCACGAGTGATCGGCTCTGAGAATAGCACTATAGGCGCGTCAATGAAAGGCTCGATTAATTTAATGGAAAACAAAATTGAAAATTCAGGATGTCACAACTCTTCCCCTCTTATAAAAATTTCGTCCTTGAAATTTAAACCATTACAATACTTTAGACTAAAAAGTGGGGGTACAATCGTCTCACCGACTCTTCGCTGTCCCAGGTTGGTCCTTCAGTACCGTGGTGTTGCCAAACCACTTTGACCAACGGGATGGTCTTTGTATGCAGAATTTGTTCCTTTCGATCCACGATCTGAATTGGGCTTTCAGCGTACGACATTCGGTCGTCCACGTTCAATTCCTCAAAATTAAGCACGTGGGTCGGGTTAGGCTCATACTTCCTCAACATTGACACGTGAAAGACGTCGTGCACTTGCGCCAATCTCGGTGGCAACGCAAGACGATATGCTAGGGTCCCAATTCTTTCAAGAATTTCAAACGGACCTATATACCTTGGACTCAATTTTCCTTTCTTGCCAAAACGCGAAATTCCCCTCATTGGCAACACTTTCAGGAAAATGTGATCACCAACTTGGAATTCCAATGACCTCCTGCGCTTATCTACGTAACTCTTTTGTCGGCTCCGAGCGGTCTTTAGTCTGCCTCTAATAACTGCAACTACATCCACTAATTGCTGAACCAACTCTGGGCCTGTAATTTTTCTTTCCCTGACTTCATCCCAACATACTGGTGTTCTGCACGCTCTGCCATACAACCCTTCAAAAGGAGCCATTTGAATGCTTTGCTGATAATTGTTGTTGTAGGCGAACTCGACCAGATGAAGCTGTTCTTACCAACTTCCTTTGAAGTCTAGTACGCAAGCTCGTAGCATGTTCTCGACGGTCTGAATCATCCGCTCAGACTGGCCATCCGTCTAAGGGTGATATGCCGTACTATATTGCAGCTTCGTACCTAAAGCACTCTACAAGCTCTTCCAAAATGTAGCTGTGAATCTCTAGTCTCGGTCTGAGGTAATCGTAACCAGCACTCCATGCAGATGAACTATCTAATGCACGTACAGATCTGCGTGCCTGTCCAAACTGAGGTCTTTTTGTACTGCAATGAAGTGAGCCGATTTTGTCAATCTGTCAACCACTACCCAAATGGAATCATTTCATCTTTGACTCCTTGGTAATTCGGTCACGAAATCCATCGTGATGTGCTCCCACTTCCATTCTGGGATCTCGAGAGGTTGCAGGAGTCCTCCTGGCTTACAATGCTGAGCCTTCACTTGCTGACACGTCAGACACTTGGCAACATGCTTAGCGATATCCGCCTTCATACCAGACCACCAATAGTGTTGACGCAGATTCTAATACATCTTGGAACTGCCAAGATGAATGCTGTAATTGCTACGATGAGCTTATCTCCTCTTTAACCTCTACATTGTCAGGTACAACCAATCATCCTCGGAACTTTAGTGTTCCGTCCTCAGAAATCTGAAAGTTAGCCTTCCTCTTATCAGCATCTTCGTGTAGAATTTTATGAATATTTGGGTTTGTCAGCTGAAGTAACTTGACCCTGATCTAGACATCCGACTCAATTCTAAGGGTGGCCATAAGATTCGAAAGGTGGCCTACCTCAAACTTGAACACCAAATCTTGAGCTCTGCCGATTAAATTCCACTCCTTAAGTACCATCTGCGCTACAGAAGACTTTCGACTCAAAGTGTCAGCAATCTTATTCGCCTTCCCAGGGTGATATAGAATATCACAATCATAATCCTATAGAAGTTCCATCCATCGTTGCTACCTCATATTTAACTCCTTTCGAGAGAATATATATTTGAGACTTTGATGATCAGTGAAGATCTGGAATCTTTCTTTGCACAAATAGTGTCTCCAAATCTTTAAAGTGAAAATAATTGCCGCGAGTTCTAAGTCATGCGTCGGGTAGTTCTGTTCATGAGGCCTTAACTAACGGGAGGCGTACACAACAACCCTACCATGTTGCATCAACAAACAACCCAGCCCTTTGAATGACGCATCACTGTAGATCTCGTATCCTCCAAGACCGGATGGAATGGTCAGCACAGGTGCGGTAGTCAACTTCTGCTTAAGCTCTTGGAAACTATGCTTGCACTTATCTGTCCACACGAACTTTTCTTCTTTCTTCAGGAGTCGAGTCAACGGTGGCGCTAATGTTGAAAACCCTTCTACAAATCGTCTGTAATAACTTGCCAAACCTAGAAAGCTTCTGGTCTCTGTCATGGTAGTCAATCTTGGCCAGTTGATCACTGCTTCAATCTTGGTGGGGTCCACGGAGATTCCTTTGCCTGAAATCACGTGACCTAAGAAAGTAACACGAGTCAACCAAAACTCGCATTTGCTGAACTTAGCGTACAACTGATGAACTCCCAAAGTCTGCAGTACCATTCTCAGATGACTTTCATGCTCTTCATCACTCCTCGAATACACTAGAATATCATCGATGAACATGATCACGAACTGATCTAGATATTCCTTGAACACTCGGTTCATCAAATCCATAAACGCAGCTGGAGCATTCGTCAACCCGAACGGCATCACAGTGAACTCATAATGAGCGTACCAAGTACGAAATGCTGACTTTGGTATGTCTTCATTCTTGATCCTCAGCTGATGATATATTGTCCTCAAGTCGATCTTTGAAAATATCAACGCTCCTTGCAACTGATCAAACAAGTCATCGATCCTCGAGAGTGGATACTTGTTCTTGATCGTCACCTAATTGAGTTGACGATAGTCAATGCACAAGCGTAACGAACCATCCTTCTTCTTTACGAACAGAATTGGTGCTCCCCAAGGTGATGCACTATGACGTATTAATCCCCTATCCAACAATTTCTGGATCTACACCTTCAGTTCCTTCAACTTAGATAGCGCCATCCGATAAGGAGCCTTAGAAATTGGCTCTGTCCCGGGTGTTAACTCAATCACAAACTCGATTTCTCTCTCCGGTAGTAACCCTGGCAATTCCTTTGGGAATACATTTGGGAATTCTTGTACCACTACGATATCTTTAATATTCAGCTCCTCAACTGTCGTATCCACGACAATTGCTAGATAACCTTGACAACCCCCGTCTAATGAACGGGTTGCCTCAAGCGACGAGATCAAGGAAATCGAGGGTCTTCCTCGACTTCCAACAAACTCGAAACTTCCACCCTCTGACGGGTTAAACTGAATCGCCTTATGATAATTGTCCATCTTAACTCATTGCTTGGAGAGCCAATCCATGCCAATTATTAAATCAAAGTCATATATGGCTAGGACTAACAAATCTATTTTCCCCTCTTACTCACCAATTGCTAACTTGCAACCAAAACAACTCAAAGCAGATAACACATTATCCTTTAATGGTGTAGATATGCTAATCACAGACTCCAATAATACAGGACTTAATCCTATCAACTTAACATACTGCTCGGCAATAAAGGAATGAGTTGCTCCTGGGTCAAATAAAGCATAAGCAACATGGTCGTTCAGCGAAACCGTACCAGTGATCACATTAAGCACATCCTTAGCCTGACCTCGGGTGATGGCATACACCGTTCCCTAAGCTAGGGGTCTCATCTGTCCACCTTGCGGTGTGTTCTAACGCGCGTACCCTCCGATCTGTCCCAAAGGTGGCGGTGGCGGTAACTGCGGTTGTCCTCTTGGTCGTCTAGGACAATCTTTAACTATGTGACCCTGTTGGCCATATTCGAAACAAGCACCCGTCCTTCGAGGGCACTGGCCTGTACCATGTCGCCTTCCACAAAAGCGATACAGGCCATTCTGACTTGGCCCCGTTTTTCCAATTCCACCCTTCCTGTTGGGTGGAACCTGAAATCTTCCTCCAGTCATGGGCCTCTTTCCTTGTCGAATCCCTTCTCTGCCCGATCCAAACCGCGATCCAAATGCAACAACTCTTTCATTCTTATCTCTCTCAATCATCTGGACTCGCTCATACAGGTCATTCTTAAGCAAAATCAGTGGACTTCTCTTGGCCTGAGTCCATCCCTAAATCTCCTAACTCGATTCACTGGATTTTCGACCAGTTCAGGAGCGTACCGCGATAGTTCAATGAACTTCGCCTCATATTGATCTACAGTTAGGGATCCTTGGTGAAGGCGCTGGAACTCTTCCATTTTCATCTCTCTGGCAGTCTTAGAGAAGTACTTACTATTGAAGACCTCAACGAAGGCGTTCCACTCAAGGGCTACACCTTCAGGAAATATCGCTCCTTGGGTGGTCGTCTACCAAGTACTCTCGATGCCCTGTAGCTGGTAGGTTGCAAGGACTACCTTCTCAGTCTCAGTACACATCAATAGTGCAAAGGTCTTCTCCAATCCTTGGATCCAAAGAGTAGCAGCTTCGGGGTCTCTTACCCAGTAAACTTCGGTGCGTTTAATTTCAAAAACTACTCCACCGATTTACGAATCGGTCTTCCAGTGACCACATTCCTTGGCAGAACCTCAGCAGGTGCGACAACAGCAACAGCATTGGCAGCGATAGTAGCAGCGGCTGCAACAGCGACAGTAAAGGCGGCAGCTTGGTTCTGGGCCTATTGCCCCATCATCTCTCTCATTACATCCAAAGCCTGCGTGATCCCAATAGATCCCAGATCACCAGGGGCCACTACCCCAACACCAATAGGAGGTGGTGCTATGCCACTTGTGCTAGCCTCAGCTGACGCTTTACCACGGCCTCCTCAGGTACTAACCCTCGTTGGCGTTCTACCCCAAGTTGCAGGCCTGACGGTACTCTTCCTAAGAGTCCTTTGCTCTTGATCGCTCATCTTGTAGGCTTTCTATAAAAACCTATTTTCCAATTCCATACAGAATTAGAAACTGAGTGATTCACACAAACAGATAATTCTACCAATTAGCTATCATAGACATGCACTAGCATGAATTAAAGGTCTTTCCTACTACCATCCCATAAACCAGCACACCTTATCACTCAAATTACAAAGCATGCTTTGATACCACTTAAACGGGGATTTCACGCCCCGATCCTTCGAGCACGTGCCCATCCCTCTATGATCGATTAATAGCGACGTCCCAGGACGTATCGCCGACCCATTCATTTTAATGCACATGCGAAAGCAATTAAATAATCCCCAAACAACAACGATATGAGATAGGAAAGTAGGGCCATAATTTTGAAAACCAACATCATGCTTATATATACATATCACAACCAGTTATATACATTACAAACTGATATATATCTATATAAGTTCTACAAAACAAGGGGGGTTTCACAAACTATGGATCCTCGTCCTCCTCTCCATCTTCATCCACACTCCAACTAGAGCCTTTAGCAGAATGCACCGGGGACTTTGGTTCTTCAAAATCTGGGTCTACCACTAAACCTCCAGAGGGATTTGCAATATCCTTCCCAAAAGCCACCTCCAATACATACAAAGGTATCTCTGACTCCGGTATGGGACCCTCTCTCTGGCCATCCTGAGCCTACCGATACCATGATTTGTATCGATGGGGCACCTTATAGGTGAGACTAGCATCAACCCAGACTATGGACCTTACCAGCTCATAGGTCCAGCCCCTAGGGCTTCCATGCAATGGAATGTAAGATGTCCGTTCTACAACCTTCTTAGGCTGTCCAAAAAACTCAGGAGGAGCTGCCATATAAAGACTTGATCCCACAACGGGGTGAGACGATGTCTCAGCGAGTTCTACCCCCTAAGACCTGACTAGGAAGAGAATATGCCCTGAGGGCTGCCTAAGCACAAACACAAGTCAAAAGACTTACCTTAGCCTCAGTTCTTTCCTGCAAGTCAATACAATTGGAATGGTCATCCAACATTTCACTGAAACGATTCAATCAAATAGATCAAACTATCGATCAATCGACTCGGTCGATTCCATGTCAACAAGACCATTCCCTGGTCATTTCAATCAATACTATCTATACAGTCCAACCACCTTGCGGACAACTTACTCTAAGCTGAAAATAGATAGTATAGCTCACCAGAAGCTACCAGATATATTTATATAGATAATGCTCACTAGAAGCTGTCAGATATACTAATATAGTATACTAAATATGCTCGCCAAAAGCTGTCAGACCATAGTTCGCAGGTTGATATAATATATCATCCTAATCATTTAACAATTTCGCCGTTTTTATCATACCTAATAAAAATACTCGTGTGTGGGGTACAAGGTCGACCATAGCCAAAATATAATATTTTCACTTTTGAAAATCCCACTATTTCAATAGTCCACAAATTTATTTTTGGCGCTATAAACCGACGCCTGGTGATTTTCTAATTCATTACTAAAATTAATTAATTTTGGGATAATTACCCACAATCACAAATCACACTCAATTTGCATAATATAACAGTCAATTAAATAAACAGATCATACCACTGCAATCAATATAAAATTCTGGTCAGCGGCTGTCCAGTCTAATTTCTGGAAATTAATTAATTAATTACAGAAAATAATTAATAAATGCCAATAAATAGGACTTAGGCCCGTAAAGCCTAATTGAAAGTCAAGACGGGTCCGGAAAATTTCCGAATCACTCTAGATAAATACTAAAGCTTGTCTAGGCTCTAATTACACTACTTTAACCACCTAACATGCAATAACAATTAATTAAATTGCTAATCTAATCTAACTATCCACCTAATCCATACTTAACTTAAACTAATCAACCATTAAGCGTCATTAACTTACTAAGCAAGGATTAGTGAGTTAAACTCACTTGTTAAGCGATCCACTTGGATCGAAACGACGGGGACGCGGCGAGGGACGAGAAACTCTAAAGCGGGCACGCCTTTTGAGGTCGGGAACAGCCCGAAAACGGGCCCAATAGCAGCTGAGAGACCCACAAGTTCGGCTCCTGATTGGGGGTTGCAGAAGCTGCTCCGGTGGCCGGTTGAGCGAGCAAACGGTGAGGGAGGAGGCGAGTGGGCTGCAGCGGAATTGGCAAAGCTCAACAAGCTTCCAGGTGGCTCCGGCGACGGCAAGGTGATTGTGAACAGCACGGGGGAACGTTTGGGCTCACGGTTGACGTGGAACGATGGCCTAGAACGCTCGGGCCTGGTGCGGTTGGCGAGCGGGACGCAACGGCATCGCGGTGGAGCTCCGGCTTCGGCATGCGACTGTGACGGGGGAAGAGGAGGTGCTGGTCGGCCTTGTTGGGTTCTTGAGCTCGAAACTTGGAGAAGAAGGAGGAGGTGGTCGACAAAATGAAGGGGGAAAGGGGGCTACCAACCCTTCAATCTCATCTTCTTGTCCCTTTGCTTGGTCCCCACCACCAGCTAGCCTTCTTAGCTCAATTTCCAACCCAAAACACCCCTTCTAGAAGCCTTGAGTTGGTCCACAAGTTGGGTCCATGGGGGCCATATGAATTTGCATTGATTTCCCTCAATTTGGACACCAATTCCTCCTGGAATCAATCCAACTCGACTTCCATAAGTTCCAATATCGAATCCTTGTTCAAATTGGCATTTTTTTCTCGTCAATAGAACCTACTTGCTTCCCAACTCTGCGATTAAAAATGGTCCTCTGACTTTTCTGGACGAAAACGACCCTACCTCGACTTTTTCACCAAAAATTCCGGTTTGTAGAAAAATCTTCGGAGACTGAGTTGATGTTCCTAAAATGACTCATGACATGACAAAACTTTCAATTTTGAAATCGGATTCAAATTCGCAGTTAATTTCAATCGACGCAATTTTAGCGTGACCTAGGCTACCGAGTAGCTTTTAGAAATTTTTAGTGCAAATGACCTATGGTCAATTTTCTTTGAGCCACGATGAACATCTTCGACACATTGGCGACTCTTGATTGTCGTGAAAATCTCAATGATTCAAATATGGACATAGGGTACCAAAACGATAGAAAAATCAATCTAGTGTCGATCAACGAGAATTTTGCAATTTAGTGGAATCACCCACGTTTAACCCCACATCTCAGTCGAACCGACCTATCTCTAATTTTTAATTGATCTTATTGTGTCGAAATGATCTCTGCAGATGAGCACGGTCAAGCAGTCGATTCCTGGTCGAATTCTCAAGTCTATTGCATTAAAATCTCTTAATGACTTCTCCAGATAGTCTAGTTATCTCACGAGTGATCGGCTCTGAGAATAGCACTATAGGCGCATCGATGAAAGGCCCGATTAATTTAATGGAAAACATATTGAAAATTCAGGATGTCACAGAGTCTATGTGATGTATTGGTGAATAATACCGGTATCCAAAGCTCCTATTGAACAGTAGTACTAATTTGGGGAAGAGGTATTCTTTGTCTTGACTGCAACATGTTTACCAAGCACTAAATTTTGGATTAAGTTTAAACCTTCCAAATGGTGACAGGCTGAAGATGTCATCATACTTTTTTTTTGCAAGGAGCTAAGGCTATTGTAGAGTTGTTGAAGAAAAACTCAACCTTGCAAATTCTTCAACTCATCATCTAAGATTTTTAACTAGTTGTTATATGTTGGCAACCAAAAGTTTGCTAGACTAGTTCGTTTATTGACTGTTCATTTATTCACTGGTGTCGAGGATTTACAAGTCTTGCAGGAGCATTGCTCAAGAGTAATACCATATGAAATTTACATCTAAAGTAAGTTAACTTTCCAATGATGGTCCCCAAAAAATTGTACCTAACCGTTTTGAATCTTCTTGTTGTCTTATCTGCATCAATTTGAATTTATCTATGACTCTTAGTCTCTACTACAAAGATGCATTTGAGTTTGGTTTGCATGTGTGAATTTGCATTTCCATGGTTGGCACATCTTTGATATGCTTCTAGTGGCGTGCTTTTGTTTTACTGAAGATTTTGATGGACGATGTATTTTCAGCAACAACTATGGTAGTGCACTAGGGGCCAATGCTTTGGCTAAGGGGCTGGAGGGAAACAAGTTGTTGAGGGTAAACTATTCATTTTTTCCTTTTTTCTTTCTTAAGGATAAGCTGCTCGAATTTTGGATGGGAATTCTGTCATGAGAATGTAGTGCAAGCTCCTGTCAACAAGTTCTATACCTTTGTATTATATGGTGTTGTTCGACTTGCTATTCTTCTTGGCAGTTGTACGATTGACTTACCCATGTATATGTATATGTATATATATTGTGCTAACCATGTGGGCTCCATTTCAATGGAACAGATAAAGATGGACAACATTTCAACTCTCGGGGAGTAAAATTTTTCAACCCTTGGACAACAACCAGTAGAGTTTTGAAGAAAAACTTAACCTCGCAGGTTTAAAAGTGGTTTCAGAGATGGTAATGAGCTTCGCTCTTACTTATTTGATTGTCTTTGGAGTTAATGCTATTTTTTGCGCTTGGTGATGGAATTTTTTGGCGTATTTGCTAACTTATGGAGCTTATAATAATGCAAGTATTGAAGCTGCGCCAAGGAAGCACGCAGCACCAATGGCGTGCCCATTTAATATGTGGGCACAAGAAACTTTAGGAGGCATAATCATGTTATTTTGAAGGATTTAGTTATTGATATGTGGATGCAAGAAACTTTCAGCATATACAATTGCCCTTTTAATATGCTTTGTTTTTGTTTCATCCATTGTGACATTGTTTGCCATTTGCATGATTAACCCTACTATTGTAGAACTCAGTTTAGTGTTTCTTCAGTTGAATCATTTTCATCTTCTTCTGCAAATGGATAGGATTTCAATATCAAATATCAATTACAGTTTGAGCCAATGTTTGGGTTTGCAATAGTTGTCAAATTTAAATTAATAAGAGGGTTGACTCTTATTTAATAGATCTTATATGGTATTAGCAAATGCCTCTTTGGTTCAGATTGTCATTAGTAAAAGAATATTACTTCGGGGGTGCAATTGCGCGAAAAGCTAGTTAAGATAAGATATTGCATAGCGGAGTCGGACAATGCTTAGTCTTCTCGCCCACAATATCATGCAAATCCAAGCAGTGTATTTTGTATGATATAGGTATTCCGTAGTTGAGGGCCAAAAAGAACTTGAATTTGGCCTTTCAACATTTGAATAATAAAGTTTTCAAGATATCTTGCAATAATACAAAAAGTGCAAAAATTAAGAATCACCATATTCTTTATGACAAGAATTAAAAATTCAAGATTATTTCGCTTTCCAAAACTAACTGAATGTTAACTAATGTTGATTCTGTTTGTATGTCTATACACACTCAAGGACCGCAAAGATCCTACAGATCCTCTTCCTTAGCGTACCAGCTTGGTATTTATTTTGGAAATGTGAGGATACAAATCCTTATAGGAGTTCTTAATCGTCCATTTGGTAACTCTAGTAGCAAGTGATATATCCGCATAAACATTCGGTTATTTATATGCACGCACTAATTCAAATGCCATTTATATATATACCAACATGTCTTTAGTTGTTTGAAATGAATAGGATTGAAGAAACTAAAACCTCGGAGAGGCTTCTTCTCATCGGAGAGCTGAGTAGTAATGTAAATAACAGCTGCTGCAATGGATATGGGGCTCCTCCTACAAATCAAAGGACAAAAGCAGAGAAGAGAATAGGTTATCATTTGAATAGGAAAAACAGTAAAGCATAAGTTTGAACTAAACTTGGTAAATAATCCTTATACACAGCACGCCCACACTGAGGAACTTGTTTAAATCACAATGTCTTTCAAACTCAACAGAAGAAAGATGAAATATCGTCGAACAAGTATTACAGTTTTTTACTCTTCCTTCAGCTTCTCTTCCTCCAGCTTTATCGTTAAAATTCCAATCGACAAGAAAATAACCACCGATATATTTAGGTAGCCACAATCCAAAATGGTAATCCTAATAACAACTAACAACGTTTCTCAATCCCATCAAAAGAGCAAAGCACCATTACCCTTTAAAGTGTCGATTCCTATATCCTTATGAGCCATGATATTTTGCTCGTGTTCCAAAGTAAAAACACTAAAATTTCTATCACAAAGGATCCAATCCAAAAGAACAATTACATGACCAACTCATCTTTGTGGCAGCAGCAGAATAATTGTAAGAGCGCGTTCTTCGTTTGCCATTGTTTTTTGGAATTCCCTATATGGTTTTGTTTTCTGTAATACTTCCTATGAAAAAAAGCCCTCAATATATTATTTTTCTCAGAATGATTATCTGATATCACCATTATAAATTCTGCAAATATCTCCACATGTAGGATAGTGGATGCATGAGTTCTTCCAAAAAATGGCGAACTTATGCAATGAGCTTGAAAATCACAAGTACCTTATGTCAAACTCTTCTGACTTCGGCACAGATTCTTGAGCAACTTTAAGAGTTTGGTTGTTCATTCCAACATTTGCTGAAAAGATCTATACTTTTCCCATGAAGCAAAAGGTGAAGCAAAAGGTAAAGCTCTCTCTTTGCGAGTGGCAAGCGGAAGCCAGGGGCAACCGAACAATCAGATACGAATAGAAAGTCGAAATGTAGCACAATTCTAAGCCTAATAACAGCATCACCAGGAACTATTCTTTATAGAAGGTGCAACATCAAACCTTAAACAACCACGTTTTGATCAATTCCAATTAGGAAAACCTTCTCATCATAGACAATAATCACTCCTACTCTCTTCCTCACAATAAATCAATAATAATGTTAAAAAATTTATAACAATGACAAATACTCCGGCAGGAAATGGCAAAGGACGTGACCTGCTTCACAAGATCCACAATGGCCAGTGAAGAACTCTCCGACTCCAGCTGGACCTAGAAGCCAAAGCAGCTACTATCACTAGGCCTCCGTACCCGAAATACAGCTGACATAAAAGAAAAAATAAAGAACAAGAGAAAGAGAGAGGTCTCACGGTATCCATATGCCTCTCTCTCCTCCGCGACAATATCCTCCATGGCCATTGCCAAAACCTCAAACTCAATATCGCCGCCAGTATATCTAGCCTCACAAACCTCTTTTGCTTCAAAATCCCTAGCGACATACTCGAGCCCAAAATTGGGACTGAATAAGGAGTAGATGATCAAGAAGAGTTCAAGAGGCTAGTCAGCTAGTCAGCGGTTGGTGGTTTCTAGATCTGAGGTCTTGGAAAGTCAATGATGGCAATGAGAACAGAGGCAACAATAGGAGCATTTGAGATGAGTGAGAGGGACAGGTTTGAGATAGAGGCGACGAGAGGAGCGCTTGAGGAAGAGAGGGGGAAGTGGGAAGGAGAAGAAGCATGTTTTGTTATTAAAAAAAAAAAAAAGGAGAGAGAGAATACAATAAATGCAGCAAGCAAAGTAGAGGAGGGAGAAAAAGGTAGCTTTCAGTCTATTTTTTAATCTACGTCAACCACCATGTGTCAATCTGTTAGTGGAGCCATCTAGGCTCACGCTTGCCACATAGGTTGCTAACATGGTTGTTGTTAACTACTAAATATTTTCTCCTATTATTTATGTTGTTTGGGCCAGATTCGGGAAAATTAGGGTAGTAGACTACTAGGTCTCATTTTCCTCTTTCCTTAAGAGGGAATTATGAAAATGGTGAGAACGTCCATCATGAGCATAAATATATATTACGCATTTAGAAAGAGTAAGGACTGTATGATATGGATTCCTCGAAGGTAGGTTGCAACAAGCCCCCAATCACAAGTGACAAGCAAATAGGAAAAATTAATGAATCATGTTAGGATAAGATATCAATCCATGGAGAAAAAATAGACATCAAACGTGAGTGACCAATCAAGTTCAAGGGACAGCACCACTTCCGCCACATTTCGTTCTCTTCAATTAGTGAGGACTCCCTCTATCCATATTAAATTGTCCATGTTGTATGTGAATGTATTTTTCTATGAAGGTCCGATGCTTGTAATCATCCTTTCAAGTTTAAAATGAAGAAAGCATCTCATTCATGTATTACATGGTTTTTAATTAAGTCGATTATCTTATATATAGGTTAGTTCGAATTATAACATAATGGAAAAATAACAAATACTAATTTTATAGAAGTTTCTTGCTGGACAAAGAATTCAAACCGAACATCCTTAATGTGTGACATCCTCAATTTAAACCACTACTTAGACCGCAAGGGAAGGACTAAGGATTAGTACGTTAATAACGAAGATAGGCATTGATTTAATTTTAGGGATTGTTCACAAACCGACTAGCTAATTAGTGACTAGGCAATAGGGTTGCAATAGACCAGAGCAATCGACTATAAAAGGACCGTTCGACCATAAGGATCACTATGTCACAAGTCAGTCAATAGACGAGTATAGATCGATTCAGGTGAAGTATATACCGATCGTGGGTGATGCCACATGGTCAATGTATGGTTCGTAAATGACTCTAATCCGATCCTGAACAACCATGAGTCAGGGCAAGCTGATCGATCCTACTTGATTACATGACAACCGAAGGTTATTCATTGATCGATTAAGCTCAGCCGAAAATCATGTGTAAGACCTTGGATAGGGGTCAAACTCAGTTCGAGTCTAGTCGTGTGAATTATACCAATGCCACATAAATTCGCATAAGTCACGTTTAAGCCGTTCCCGATCGAACTTGGCCACAAGCCCTGGTCCAACAACGGGTATTGACTGTAGATGTTATCAAGGCATTCTTTCCAATTTGAAATATTTTTAGTGAGCCCATTAGTGCATTAATTAAGAAAGTGCGTTAATTTGAGGATATAGACTTTAACAGACCTAGAGGTGGGCCAATTTAGCCTATTAAGATTTAAATTGAGGTGAGACAAACTTTGTTAGGCCATGGACACTAAGTTGGGCGCCACTTTTGGCATGAATGAGAGGAATGGACCAAGTTGCCCTTAAGTTTAGTCAACGATTGAAGTTGCAAGAAGCAATCCAAGCCCTTGATCTTGAATAAAGCACATGGCCTAATAAAAGGCCAAGATTTGTTCTTGAACTCCAAGTTTGGGGGCAATGATGAAGGTAGGACAATAATACATTAAGCATTAAATGTGATGGACAACTTCTCCATCAAGTCCTTCTTCTTCTTCTTTTTCCTCTCTCTCTCTCTCTCTCCCCCCCCCCCTTCCCTTCATTCTCAGCTGACCCCTCCATTCTCTCTATCTCTATCTCTTGTGTGCGCACGCCCTCTGTTGTTTGCTCGCTCTTCGCCCTAATCATCGCTCACCTAGGTGCCGTTCACCATCGTTTGCCACTTGTTTGCTCGTCCATCTGTCGAGCTGCCGTTGTTGCCCGACCACTGTTATGAGTTGCTGCTGTCTACTCATTGCCCTCAAGCCACCACCTAACACCCCTTCTCCCATTTCGATTGTCTGTAAATAAATTTCATAAACATCAGCTAGGTCGTTACATTACGTGACTCGGATTTAGGACCACCCTTATTGCCATAGAACTATCCCAGTTTAAGGAACATCATGTGCTTAATTTTGTGTGGTTTGCTCATGATATACTTGAGTTATATGCTTCAGGATTGATCGAGGAATAAATATATGAACGTTAAGGTTGCCTAGGTTTGGTGTAGGTTATGTAAATGATTCATTTAGGCTAGACTTGTCATGATTATTGTTATGGATCATTTGTTATGACTACTTATGCTTGATCTCCTTATTTGAATGCCATGGATGGTCATATGAGTGTTGGATGAAGTGATATTTGCATATAGATGTCCATAGGACATGGTCGATGCTTGAGTTCACATCAAACCATCGAATCTAGAGTGGTGTTGGTTATTGGACGTACATGAAAATGTGTCAGGCTAGACCATTCTCTTGGTTCAGTGATATTGAAGCGTATCATTCGATCCAAATTTGACCTAGGCTGGTACTTGAGCATCACGGGTCAAGCCACAATTCTAGATTCATACTCGACATACTTTATTGTTGCATATACAATAGAGCATGAGTTACACATCGCTTGACATGCCCTTGGAGCATTCATACTTGGACTAATGAGAAAGATAAAACTGATTATTTGAATGCTTGATTCGTGTGGTCATACGAGAAATGCCGTCACCAATGGATTTCAGGACAATGCCCCCAAGTCAACGAGATACCTAGTTAGTGAGAATGAGATGATGCCCCACGTCAATGGGATGCTGTTTGCGGGATGTGTTATATATCGGAACGATGCTCGATGGATTTCAGATGCCGTGATCGAGGGAGCAAGACGATGTCTTGGAGGTTTTCGAAAGAGCTGTAGGTTTTTAATTATGCGTGATTAATAATTAGACTTGAGATAGTATGGTAGTATGGGATGCCATGTGATTCTCGAGGCATTAAACGTGTGCGAAGTGTTTGAATGCTATACGCATACTTCGAAAATGATGTTATGACATGTACATGTACAGCATGGATTTATATTAGTTGCATAAGACATGTGCGTGATTTAAATGTCAATTTAGTAATTTAAGTGGCACGTGCATACTTTGATCAACTTTGTCTATGAATTAAGAAGCATGTGAATGTCTTGTAGGTTGACGTTTGAGTCTTGAAGGTTGTGATAAAGATGTGAGCGCTCATATCTATCACATGTGAATATTCTAGCTATTATTTGTACTAATTGTGACTCGTGTGGATTTATATGCCTTTGATTAGAATTCAAGGGATTTAGGTTGAGGTTAGATCACTTCGTGTTTATAGTTAAGGCAAAGCTTGGGTTTTGCTATTGATCTGCCATCAATATGTTTAGGTCGAGGAATTGTAAGGCTCCAATGCGAGGCATTCGCCTAGGCAAGATTTAGGAACTTTACTTATTGAATTTTCGACTCACTATTGTTGTCTAACCTTTTTCAGGCTAATAGGTATGGACCCCTTACTACACCACTTCCTGTTCTTCGGTATGCCTATTAGCTGGAGACTATGGTGATAGATGTATTTAGGGAGGATGTTGTCTTTCAAGGAGTCACCACCACAATTTGTGTTGACGAGGGGTA
>CM024641.1:29748441-29794669 GCA_014182715.1 Eucalyptus cloeziana | reverse complement strand
GTTTTTGTATTTTTTGTATTTGTTTTTATTATTTTTGTATTTATTTGTATTTATTTTTTTTATTCTTTTTTTGTATTTATTTATTTTTATTTGTTTTATTTGTATTTTTTTTTTTTTGTTTTTAAATTTTCTTGCGTTTGTTTTTATTTGTATTTATTTTTTTATTTGTTTTTGTATTTATTTTTTTTTTTATTTTTGTTTTTTATTTTTTTTGTATTTATTTGCTTTATTTGCTTTATTTTTATTTTATTTGTTTTATTTGTTTTTTTTTAATTTTCTTGCGTTTGTTTTTTATTTGTATTTATTTGTTTATTTATTTATTTTTGTATTTTTTGTATTTTTATTTGTTTTTTTATTTATTTTTTATTTATTCTTTTTTTGTATTTTTTTGTTTATTTTTTTATTTGTTTTTGTATTTTTTTTTTTATTTATTTGTTTTTTATTTTTTATTTGTTTTTATTTGTATTTTTTTGTTTTTTTAAATTTTCTTGCGTTTGTTTTTTATTTGTATTTATTTGTTTATTATTTTTTTTGTATTTATTTGTTTTCTTTATTTTTTTGTATTTATTTGTTTTTATTTTTGTTTTTTATTTGTTTTTTGTATTTATTTGCTTTATTTTTATTTTTTTTGTTTTTTTGTTTTTTTTTTTTATTTTCTTGCGTTTGTTCTTTATTTGTATTTATTTGGTTTTTTTTTTTTTTTGTATTTTTTTTGTATTTTTATATTTTTATTTGTATTTTTATTTGTATTTTTATTTATTTTTGTATTTTTTGTATTTTTATTTGTTTTTTTATTTATTTGTTTTTTATTCTTTTTTTGTATTTATTTGTTTATTTGTTTTTTATTTGTTTTTGTATTTTTTTGTATTTATTGTTTTTTATTTTTTATTTTTTTTTTATTTGTATTTTTTTTTTTTTAAATTTTCTTACGTTTGTTTTTTATTTGTATTTATTTGTTTATTATTTGGTTTTGTATTTATTTGTTTTTTATTTTTTTTGTATTTATTTGTTTTTTATTTTTGTTTTTTATTTGTTTTTTTGTATTTATTTGCTTTATTTTTATTTTTTTTTTGTTTTTTTGTTTTTTTTTTAATTTTCTTGCGTTTGTTTTTTATTTGTATTTATTTTTTTTTTTTTGTATTTTTTGTATTTTTGTATTTTTGTTTGTATTTTTATTTGTTTTTTTATTTATTTGTTTTTTTAGTCTTGCTCACGGTCGGCGGTGGTCGGCGGCGGCGATGGGTGACCGGCGGCGGCGGCGGTCGACGGTGGCTCGGAGACGGTTGGAGATGGCCACGGCAAGAGAGAAATAAAACAAAAAAAAAAAAATTGCTTATTTCTAGAAATTGTTCTGAGACAAGTAAGCTTTTTTGTGTTTCTCATTTCTATTCCAAGGCTAACTTTTCTATTCCGAGGAATAGAAATCAACTTGCCGTTATCAAATGGGTTTCTATTCTTTTTTTGTTCCGGGGAACAAAAGAATAGAAATTTTTGGGCTGGGGAAGGTTACCCTGCAGCACCTTAATTTCCAGCCCAAGTATCGATTGCAAACTTTTATGAATCTAGGCAAAAACTATATGGAGATATCTAAAAGCAACTAGGGACTGGTTTATGGTCTCGTCATATTTAATATCAACTGTAAGAAGATTTGCAATCGACTATGGCCCTTTCATCAATTAAGCAGAGGGAAACATAGGATCTCCACTTGCTACAACTCTTTTCTCCTATTTAGAGGACACAATTCCAAGTCTTTAAAGTGAGATGCTAGGCACATCATTGTCATCATTATCCTTCTTTCAAGAATTTGATTAAATTAATCGTAGATTCACATGGATTTTGTGATACATGACCATAATCATTATAAGGAGGATAAAATATCAACCCCGTCTAGCAAAAAAATTGAAGTTTTGAAATCCCTGTGTATTAAGTTACAGGAACTGTGCAAGAAAGCTAGCCCTCTGGCAGCCCCAACCGCAATCTTGAGGCGCACATCCCATTGAAGATGAGCAGTGGAGTCCTCTGTGCCAGAGTAATGGACAGCGTAAGATGCAAGTCATGCTTGAATTCAAGTACAAGTCTAAACTAGCTTGAATTTGGAAATAAGCACATGCATCAACTATGACCATCAGCTGATCAAGAAGATATGCTAAACAATTGGCATCCTTAAGGAGTTTTTCAGAAATTCACAGAGCGATTAGGCCATTTACTTCTGAATAGATGGTTGTTCAAGCTGCCCTTTGGCATGAATTCGTAAACAAGAGCTATATTTTCATCCTGTTGACAATATCCCAGGAGCCTGGTAAGGTTAGAGTGAGATAACTTCCCAAGAAACTCTATCTCTGTCTGCGCGGCAAATAGAAGATAAGCAAAAGAGAGTCTTGCACATGATCAGTATCAAAAGATATCAAAGCAGTGGAAGCCCCCACACTAGACCGTGTAGGATGTTTTCTCCTTAGGCTTCAATTGGTCAACAGGAGTGAAACAGTCACAAGAGAATAGTTGATAGCGAAACAAAAGGTACAAAATGGGAACTGAGACCTTATTCCCATTGAAATGTTTAGTTTAACTAATAGTTTAACAGAAGACTCATGATCATTGTGTGTTATCGGTAAAATGCACTTCAGATCACACTAGCTCTGGAGAACATATCTAGCTTGTCCAGTATTAGCTATGCAGAATCATTGAAATTTGAAACTGAAACCAATTGTAATTTGCGATCATACTGGTAACTTGATCTCTCAGTGGTGTATTTACCCTCTATCTTTGATTGGCCTTGCAATTCGTTGCAGTTCTTGAATATAACAGCAGAATCCGCTTGAAGGAAGAAGAAATCAAGATCACTGCGAAAAGAACCACCTTTCATTGGTCAAAGAAGGTTGAATGACTCCATCCACTGTGGCCAACGAGCGAGAGCAAGTCTCGTATGATAACATCAAAAAGGTTGGCAATTACATGGATGGAAGACTGAACTTAGATTTGGGCAATTTCTTCATTCCTTTCAATTGAATCACACTTGGTAGGTTCTTCCAATAGTTGGCATCATACAAGCCACACACACGCTCATGTTTATGTATTCCATTACAAAATTAAAAAATAATACAAAAAGAAAGTTCATCACTCTAAACTAAATGGAGCCCTGTAATCTGAATAATCTGAAGAACAAACTAAAAGCGTAGTTTCAACTGTAACTGAATCTTTGGTTTTTCCTTTCTATCAAAATGATTGAAGCAAAATAGCTGCTTAGATTCTTCTTTTACTTCATTTAAATTGAAAAGATTCACATTGTGTATACTAATGTTGGGTTAGTTAGGTAACTGAACTTCATGAGGATTGTGAACATACATGTAGGCAAAATCACCAAACAATTAATACTACTCAGTCAGGCACCAGCAATATTGTTGTATGCTGCCTACTGCCATCATTTTGCACCCCTATAACCAAAAGCAGATGCTTTTCCACAACGGCCCTTTCAAAAACAGAATTTTAAGGCCAGGCCACCACTTATGCAAAACCCAAGGAGAATTAACTTACAGTACATTTGGATTTGCATCACATAGCCATCGGGTCTAGGATTTCTGCTGCTGCTTTTTAACAATGAAGGTGTTTATTGCTGCATCTGAGTATGGCATGACAAGCTCACTAGAGATTGGGAACAGATGGACTTTCTAAACAACCTATTTTACTGACGGGAATTATCGCTGCTTTAGCTACTTTAGTGGCTTGGCCAGTTACTTGAGATGCATTTGGGTTGCTTCGATTTAGTAATTGACAAAGCAAAGTCTTTACTTTCCAAGAAAGGAAAATGAAGATGACTTAGTTCTTACCTGCCACTCTCTATGCCCTTGATGACCATGCTGGTTTAATCTTTTCACGGCAATTATAGTCTTTGTCCTTCCAGATTGTTGCTTCGCCTGAAGCATCTCTTTATAGACACAACGAAATCCTCCCTCTGCAACCAGCACATCAGCTCAAAAATTTTTTGTTGCCTCTTTCAATTCTGCAAAACCGAAGACAGTCAAATTGGGGTCTGCCAAAATCTCTCCATCTCTGAAGGCCTGATGGTGGCTGGCTGCAGAGGATGATGAACTGCTGATTGTCAACTTCATCCCTGCAGTTTAATAATTAAAAAAAAAAAGGAGAAAATTGCTTCACATGATCAAGAGAAGAAGATTAAAGACGCCAGACTGAAGCATAAAAATTCATCTTATAGAGCCAAGATAGATGTACAGATGAAGAGCCCTCTAGCAAAAACTTTTAGTAGCAGCTGATTTGAGATAACCGGCAAAGCTAGGAGTAGGGTAGTCAGGAGTACCATAACACACCCCCATCTCTCTCTCTCTCTCTCTCTCTCTCTCTCTAACACGAACTACTTTCTTCCCTCTTCCTTGCCTTTCCCAAAACTTATTTCCTCAGGAGAAGAGGACATCGACTTGTTCTTACAGATAGACAAATCAAACCACCCAAAAGCTCCCCGATCAGGCAACAGTGACAACAGTTCAACTTGTGCTGAATATTCCTACTATCTTGAACTTTTTTCTTGCCAAATGAGTTTCACCTGCGAAAGATACTGAAGAAAATGTCTGACTACCGACGATTCTGTTTGCAACTACAGATAGATCAAGTCCCTGTAAGGGAACTAATCACTAATATATAGTGTTCAGCTACTGAGCATACCTCCTTATGACCATGAAAAATGTCAAGGCAGTCAAATGGTCCTTATTTGTGGCCAAACCGTCTGCCCTTTTGTCTCTTGCAACTAAAAAGATGATGTTGTATTGTTTGTTAAGAAGAGCCAAAGGCAAGGCCATGTTGCCATCCTTGTCTTGTTCGTATATACAGACCCTCCAGGTTGGGCATTTCTGGTTATGTACTCTTCCACCTAGAACAGCAGCATGAAGAGTTGTTTGGCCTTTGTTTTTTATTGCATCCCAAGCGTCAGGACGAAATCTGACCAGCTCGTCAACGATATTGGCGTGGCCTTGTAATGCTGCAATATGAAGCGATTTTTTTTTTTTTATTGGTCTTAGAGTTATGCTGCAGAGTTATCATATCACCGGAAAAGCTGAACTGCTTCAACTCCACCGAAAGCAAGCAGCATAATGAAGAGGAACCCACCTAATCTCAACTCCTTCCCTTATCATTCCCAGCCTCCCCTCAACGATCATGTCCAAGAAACCTTCGCAAGTGCAACATTATGGGTGTCACGAGAAGAATTAAGACAGTTTTCAGCACCTTCAGACAAAATATCGATACTTAATATGCACTGTTCACTGAAGTTTTCCTTTTGCTTTTACCTATACACAAGGGAGAAGTGTGACATCTGGATTTTCCTTGAGCCTTGAATGCTTAATGGTTTACGCCACGTCAATGAGCTCGTCATCAGACTACGCGGTTAGCGTCCCCAACCGCGCCACCTAGCACTACAACGCCTCACCCCACACGCCATCGTTCGGCACCATCCTGCCCCGACCCCAAACCCACGTACGCCTACCTCTGAAATGCCATGAACGGGGTTAATGTGGCGGCCAAATGTGACATTGCCCTGGAGCTGAAAAGGAAGTAAATGAAAGCCACGCCTGCCTCTCTCGGTCAACATCCTAGGTTGCCACAAATTGAAAGATTGACCAAAGCAAATTTCAAAAGCGGTGGAAGATTAAAAAAATTCAGCCACGTCCTCTCTTTCCCCGCTGATTTCTCCAGATTTCTCTTTCCCCGCTGATTTCTATAGATTTCCGCATGTCCTTGCAAGCTGTCAAGGAGGTAAATGAAGATTTACCACCACCATCCACGTCCACCTCTATCCGTCTCCTCATTGGGCTACCACAGATGAAGACCTTTGACCAAAAACCATGCAATGCATGTTACTAATCTAAGATGAAATGATATGACATGGCAACATGACTTAAACTATATGACACAAATAAAATATAAGCATGCAGTTTATCCTAAAGAATGAAATTGATTTATTCTAAAACATTTTTTTTTTTGGTATTTTCCTTGAAATTTCGAAATTAGAAAAATACAAAAATTATCTAGCTAGATTAAAATTCTATCCAACTTATATTAAGGATTAGATCAAGCTAAGTCCTAATTTAAACTAAGATATTATCTTAACTTAGCAATCCCTAACCTAAGATGCAATCTATCTAAAAATCAATCTAAAATTAAAATGAAATACTCAATTGTATCATAATATGCAATGACGTACAAAAAATGCCCTAATTCTATATGACATATGCATGATGATTTTTGTGTTTTTTTTTTTTTAAATTCGAAATTTAAAATTGCCAAATAATTAAACATGCAATCCTGAAAAAACTAACATCCTAAATGAATGCATCTTTTTTTATTTTTTTCTTATTTTAAAAATTTGAAATAAAATTCATATTCTAAATATGCAAGATAATCCAAGGAACCTAATCTATCTAAGATTTTTTTTTTTACGAAAAAAATGTTGACTCAAACCACACGACAACAAATTAGAGCAAGATAAAATTGATATAAAAAAATTGACGAACCATATCTCACACATGAGATCGGGTTGGTCAATTTTAAATAAATCGAAATCGAATCTCGAGCGTAAGATCGGATTGGCGATTTTCCACGCGACACGAGTCGGATTTCGGGCACAAAAATCGGATTGTTAATCCCTAATTTAAGAGGCTACTTCATGTCAAGAATTTCAGTCATACATTAAAGAATAATTCTACTAAAAAGCAAAGTATAAAAAAATAAAAATAATAAAAATAAAATAAAGTAAATAAAAAAGTACCTAATTTGATTTTCCCTTTCTCCTTTTGTTTTTCTTTTTTCCCTTCCAAGCAAGGCTTGTGCTCGTGGTGGATCGCCAAGGGCGGTAGAGCTGTGATGATGGGTCGCCGGAGCTCCGATGAGGACCGGCGGCAGCAACGACCAGCAGGCCAAGGGGGCAAAGCAACTCGGAAAGGGTCAGCGGCTGGCGGAGCTAGGCGGGCTCGGGCGGAGGGGAGCTCGGCGACCGGTCCTGGCGTCGTGGGCGGAGGGCTGCAGGGGCTGCGTCGCGACCGGGGGAGGAAGCACGCCTGCAGGTCATTCGGAGTGAGAGAAGCGGCCACGGGGCGGTGCTCGTGATCGAGCAGAGGCGCGGGCCGGCAGCAAGGGACAGCAAGCGTCGGCGAGGGGGCTGGGCAGATCGCGAACAGAGCAGAGGCGTCGCTCGGGCGGATCAGCAGTGACCGGCGAGGGCTACTGGGTGTCGGAGCAGAGGCGGAGCAGGGGCGTCGTTGCTGGTGCAGTGGGTCGCTCGGAGACGCGGAGCCGGCAGGGGAGTCGCGGACGACTGGGCTGGCGGCTACTGGTGTTGCGAGGGTCGGCGAGCGTGATCAGCGCGGCTGTAGCAGGCATCGGCGTGGCAGCAGCAGCAGGTGGAGATGTCGGGCGCTGGGCTAGCAGATGAGGCGCGGCGGCCGGCAGCAGGTGGTCGCGGACGGAGGCCGGAGGTGGGGAGAACACCCGCACGAAGAAGACGATCCCTCGGCTTTTCTTTTTCATTTTCTCTTTCTTTTCTTCTCTCCCGTCTTCTCATGTCTCCTCTCCTTCTCTGTCTCTTCTTTTCCCTTTCTGCAGACACAAAAGAAAAGCTTCTGCTTTTCCCTTTTCCCCAAAAAAGACGAAACGAGAAGCCCAAAAGAAAAGCTTTTCTTCTCTGTGTTGAAAATTTTTTGACTTCAAAAAACCGAGAGGAAAGCCCCCAACGACCTCCGTACACAACCTTTTATAGGCAAAACAAATATAACCTTTGTGGAATATTTAATCTCTTTTCAATATACACGAAAATCGTCTATAACCTCTTGAACATAATATTCCTTTACAAAAATGAATATTCTCCACCGATTTTCATAATTGCAATAGGATTTCTTCAAATTCGAAATCTTGCGAAGATGAGTAAGTAAAATCTTCTCGAGGATACAGGCTTGAGCCAACTTGCTCTTTTCGCGAGGCTTGTCAAATTAAAATTCAGAACTACCAAGTCGAATCCCATCACCACTGGTCCAATATAAATGCAAATTAAAAATAAATGCATCTAAAATTATATGTTATATAATTTAATTTTTTAGGGGTTAAAAATTAATCCCTAATTTTTGTGCCATAAATAATTAAATGGGTTGCTCAAAATTTAGATGTCAACAAACATCATCTCAACTTCAACTTGAAACTTTTTAAAGATGCTATGGGTATACATGGGAGAGAGTTGCTTCTCATAATAACACTTCATTTTCAACGAAGGTTCTAATTGTCGGGAATCAAAATCAGCACAAGCTTCTTTTTGGATACTTGTCCTTGAGTGCAAGCTCATATTTAGAGACAAAATCACTCAAACATGTTTGTCTATGTATATATTCATCAAAAAAAGCATCCATTGTCTCACTTATTCGAGTAGTTGACATGCTTGCAAAAATGGTATTTTTCAAATATACTGGGACCCATTTTTCCCACTCCTCATACAATGTTTGAAGCTAGTCATTATCATGGAGTCCATGTGCATCGATCAGCTCCTTCCAAGAAATCTCAAAATCATTCACATATAGTGAGCCATAAATTGCTCTTTCTATTGCTAACTTTATACCCTTATATTGAAGATGACCCCCTAATTTTTGTGGCAATTTTTGCATTATATGCCATAAACAAAGGCGATGACGAGGAAATGGAAATACTTCAGAAATTGCATTCTGCATTGCTTTACACTAGTCGGTAATAATAGCTTGAGGGGCATTCCCTAACATGCAATCAAGCCAAACCTTAAACAACCAAATGAAAAAGTTTGTTGTCTCATCTACAAGCAAACCACATCCGAACAAAACTGACTAGCCATGATGGTTGACACCAACAAATGGAGCAAAAGGCATATCATATTTATTTGTCAAATAAGTGGTATCAAATGTGACCACATCTCCAAAATATCTATATGTGTCTGCCCAAAAACCATTATGCAATCTCTGCTCATCATCCAAATCAAGCACATAATAAAAATTGGAATTTTTCAACTGCATGGTTGAAAAATAATTGAAAAGTGTTTGCCCATCTCCTTCTTGCAATTTCAACCTTTTGTATTTTGTAACATGATTCCTAACATCTTTTTCTTCAAAATTTAAGTTCGCATGTCCTCCTTCTTCAACAACCAGTGCTTGAAACGATTTATTTGTTCTAATCCTCGCATCGCAGTGCAACTTGATTTTTCTTTTTGCCCTAGAGTCAATAATCCTATGCGATGTAAAGAATCTAGCATTGAGAAGTTGTAAAAATGATTATGATCGAGTACAACTTTTGTTATTTCCCACTTCTGATGCCCAACTAGATGTACTCTAACCATTGCTGGACAACCGCATCTTTTTCCTTGTCTTGACTTAACCGACTCCTTTTCGATCTTGTACCCTTGATGGCTGCAACAAAGTACCGCACCACATTTTTCCCCGCTGCCTTTTCTTTCGTATGAGTTTAACACTCTAATGCCAAATCCCACTTCTTTAGCATAATTATTATAAAATGCATAAGCCTCATCTTAAGAATTAAACTCCATACCTATGCAAGGTTCGATTTTCACATTCTCCAGGATCGTGACACTTTCATGATTAGCATCTTCGGTTGCATTACTCATCTCGTCTTCATCACCACCATTATTTTCATTGGTGAAGTTGCTTTCAACATGAACTCCATTCATCTGAACCATATGTCAAGAAAACATTAAGAATTATATGTCTAAAATATGTAGATACAAACTAAAATTCAACAATAATGAATACCTCTTACTTTCTTGCGATAGAAAAGTAAAAATTAATGAACTTTTCTCCACAAAATCGTACAACAATTGGAGTTGCAATAAAGAATAATTACATTCCTATTTTTTGAGTTATTAAGATTTTTTTTATTTGGGAACAATATCTACATAATTTTTTTCTTTGGCCAGAGAATAACACCCCCTATTTTAAAAGTCGCAACTGTATTCTTGATATATTTCTTATTATTTGAATAGTATTGTAGGATTTGTTTCTTATTGTGTGAATATTATTATTTTGATTTGTTTCTCAATTTGAGCTTGCAAAAAAGAATTATACAAATCTCTGAAAAAGAAAAAAGAAAAAAGGGGTAAAAATGGAATCGGTTGAGGAAGCCGACATTTCAAGTGGTTTTTCATCTTTTAAATTTAATTGATCTATGTAATGATATTAACGATTTCTTTTTAGTAGGTGATAATATTTTTTACTTGTAATTATTTATATTTTTACTTGTAATTAACGATGGTTGGGTTGTGTTGGAATTTTGGAGGGTTTTACGAGGATGGCCTTGAGTCTTATGTGCACAAATATAAGAAATTATCACTTTGATCGTTCATTTTTACTTGTAATTTTTTATTAGTAGGATTCTCATTAATTCTTTTTTGCAAAAGATTAAAAAAAAAAGAAGAGTAAAGGACCATTGAAAACATGTTGTAGTTAGCTATCCGTCACTTCATGGAGGACTGTTAGATGAGACTTTCCCTAAGAAAATCTACTGATGAGGACGAGGATGTACGTGCACGTCAGGTTGCTTTTCCACAGGGAGAGTGTTTGGTAGTTGAGAAAAAAAGAAGAAAAACGATGTATGAAACTACGAATTCAGCGTGAGTAAATTGACTGTCGTTCCCGTTGCACGATCCAGGAAACAAGATCTGGGAGAGGCAAGGAGACAGATGGGGGTGTGTTATGGTACTCCTGACTTCCTACTCCTAGCTCTACTGGTTCTCTCAAATCAGGTACTCTTTGAAGTTTTTGCGAGAGGTTTCTTCATGGAGGACTGTTAGATGAGACTTTCCCTAAGAAAATCTACTGATGAGGACGAGGATGTACGTGCACGTCAGGTTGCTTTTCCACAGGGAGAGTGTTTGGTAGTTGAGAAAAAAGAAGAAAAACGATGTATGAAACTACGAATTCAGCGTGAGTAAATTGACTGTCGTTCCTGTTGCACGATCCAGGAAACAAGATCTGGGAGAGGCAAGGAGACAGATGGGGGTGTGTTATGGTACTCCTGACTTCCCTACTCCTAGCTCTACTGGTTCTCTCAAATCAGGTACTCTTTGAAGTTTTTGCGAGAGGTTTCTTTTATCTGCACATCTATCTTGTCTCTTTAAAATGAATCGTTGTGATTCAGTTTGGAGTGTTTAATCTTCTTCTTGTCATCGTGTGAAGCATTTTTCTCTATTTTCTCTCTTTTTTCGTTTGTGAAACTGCAGGGATGAAGTTGACAATCAGTAGTAGTTCATCATCTTTTGAAGCTGGCAATAGCCATGACTTGGTTGCTGCATGCGACAATCAGGCCTTCCGAGATGGACAAGTTTCGGCAGAACCCAACTTGACCGTCTTCAGTTTCGCAGCGTTGAAAGAGGCAACAAAAAACTTTCAGTTTAATGCGCTGGTTGGAGAGGGAGGATTTGATTGTGTCTATAAAGGGATGCTTCAGGGGAAGCAACAGTCTGGAAGGACAAAGACTATAATAGCCGTGAAAACATTAAACCTGCATGGTTCTCAAGGGCAAAGAGAGTGGTTGGTAAGAACTTAGTCGTCTTCATTTTCCTTTGTTGGAAAATAAATACTTTGCTTAGGTAATTACAAATACGAAGCATCCCAAATGCATGGTTGTACTGATGAGTGATGGGAGCTTGTCATGCCAAACTCAAATGTGTCAATAAACACGCTAATTGTGAAAATAGCAGGAGCGGAAATACTAGACAACTTGAAGTTGATTATCCCAGGATTTTCCATAAGTGGTGGTCTTGCCTTGCAATTTTGTTTTTGAAAAGGCCCTTGTGGAATTGCCGCTGATTTTGTTATAGAGAGATGAGATATTTCTTACAGTTCATTGATCGCCTCATCAGCTTTGTTAGGGTGCAAAATGATGGCAGTAGGCAGCAGAAAAATTATAGCTGGTGCTTGGTGCCATTGGCCACATGTATCTTCGCGATTGTCCTGAAGTTTTCAGTTATCTAACCAACCCAACATTAGCGTACACAATATGCATATTTTGAATTTAAATAAGGTAAAGGATGAACCTAAGAAGCCACTTTGCTTCAATCATCCCGATGGAAAGGAAAAATCGAAGATTTAGTTATGGTTGGAAAATACTCTTTAAGGTTTGTTCTTGATATTATTCCGTCACTAAGGTCCTCAGCAGATTAGGTTATAAGGCTCCCGTTAGTTAACGGTGATGAACTTTCTTTTTGCGTTTCTTTTATTTTGTAATTGACTAAGTAAACCCCATGCCATGACAGTGTGTGCGGCCATTGGCTTGTATGATGCTAACTATTAGAAAAGCCTACTAACTGTGATTAGATTGCAAGGAATGAATAAATGGCGCAGATCTAAATTCAGAGTCTTCCATCCATGTAGTGATCAATTTTTGGCTAATGAAATGCGGTTCTTTTCATAATGAACTTGTTAGTTTATCCTTCGAGCGAATTCTGCTTCTAGATTGAAGAATTGAAACAGATTGCAAGGCCAATCAAACGATTTAGGGTGGATACACCACTCTAAGGCTTCGTTCATTCTATGGAAAATAACTCCCAGGAAAACATTTTCCGGATTTTCCGACATTCATTTCATGGAAAATGAACTAGTTAAGGAAAATGTTTTCTGCTATTGGAAAAAATACCTTCAAAAGTGGATAACTTCTTCCACCGCACTTTCTTTTACCAAACACATTTTCCCTTTATTCTTATGTTTTCTTTTTTTTTTTTTTCTTTTTTAAATCAAGTATTTATTTTTTCTTGTTCTCTTTCTTTCCTTTTATTTTTCTTCTTCTTTGGCCCGGTCGCCAACCACGGCGACGACCCGGTGACCAACCACAGGCTAGCTCGAGCCTTGCCATCGGCCGCGAGGTGGGCGAGGCCTAATTTGGCAAGCTCAAGCTCACCTAGATGTGGCGAGCCATGAGCTCGGGCTCACCTAGTTCAGTAGAGCTTGGGCTCGCCTGGAATAGTTGAGCCTCGAGCTCGCCGATCCACATCTTGGTTGGTTGCCGGCCAGTTAACCATCATTGAGGCAAGCGGCAACAGAGGAAGGAAAAGAAAAAGAAAGAAAAAAGATAAATTAAAAGTAATAAAAATTAGATTTTTTTGAAATAAAAGATAATTAAAAAATCAATTTTTTAAAAAATGTATAAATTAAAATTTGATTTGTAGTATTTTACCAAAAAAAAAAAATTGATTTGTAGTAATTCTTCCCAGAAAATCAACTTAGATGCTGAATAGTGAAAAATTTCATTTTCAGGTTTTAGCTTAATATTGGAAAATATCGTCATTTTCTTGGAAAATGGCTTCTTGGAAAACATTTTCCGAAAACATGATATTTTCTGCGAAACGAACGGAGCTTCGGATAAAGTTTATAACTGGTTTCAGTTTCAGATTTCAACAGTTCTGAGTAGATACTACTAGTTTCATGCGAGCTATATATCTTCTACAGAACCAGTATGATCTGAAGTACATTTTACAAATAGTGATATGCATTTTATATTATTATTAGGCGCACGATGACAATGAGTCTTCAATCAAACTACTGGTTAAACTGAACGTTTCTTTTGGAATTAGGTCTCAGTTCCCATACTGTACTTTTTGTTTCGATATCAACTATAATGTTTCATATCTGTTGACCAATTGAAGCCTAAGGAGAAAAACATCTTACCTGGTCGACGGTGGGGGCTTCCATTTCATTCTTATTTCTTTATAACTGACCATGGGCGAGACTGCTTATTTCCTGATTATTGTGCAGGCGGAGATAAAGTTTCTGGGAAGATTATCTCATCCTAACCTTGTAAAGTTCCTGGGATTCAGTCATAACAATTTAGATTTAGCTCTTGTTTATGAGTTCACGCCAAAGGGCAGCTTGGACAATCACCTGTTCGGAAGTACGTGGCTTAATCGCTCTGTGAATGCCTGAAAAGTCTCCATAAGGATGCCAATTGTTTAGCATATTGGCTTGATCAGTTAATATTCATAGTGGACGCAACGCATGTGCTTATTTCAGAATTCAAGCCAGTCTGCTTGCATTTAAGCATGACTTACATTTTACACTGTCCATTACTCTAGTACAGAGGGCTCCGCTGCTAACCTTTCCTGGGATGTACGCCTCAAGATTGTGGTCGGCGCTGCCAGAGGCTTGGCATTCTTGCACAGTTCTGAGAGGAAAATAATATACGGGGATTTCAAAACTTCAAATATTTTGCTCGATGAGGTTAACATTTTATCCTCCTGATAATGATCATGGTACTGTATTACAAAATTCACATGATCATTGTTAGAATATTTAAATATTAAATTACGTATTCATCTTTAAGGACAGATAGTAGTGATTCCATAAAATCTAACTCAGTATCAGAAGAAGAGGTCCCTAGTTAAAATTTTTCCATTTCCCTATTGGTGTCATCAATTACATATTCCTACACTTTAGGCTTAGGCCAAAGTC
Source organism: Eucalyptus cloeziana (assembly GCA_014182715.1). NCBI lineage: Eukaryota > Viridiplantae > Streptophyta > Magnoliopsida > Myrtales > Myrtaceae > Eucalyptus > Eucalyptus cloeziana. The sequence goes on along the minus strand of CM024641.1, from coordinate 29,780,201 downwards.
CAACGTATGCGTAAGGGGGAGTATTAGAAAATTTATATATTAAATCTTTCGCCTTCTTCTACACGAAAGGGCTATAGTTGATTGCAAATCTGTTCTTCTTAGATTTGACGTTAAGTTCAAAACATGAGTGGAGACAATAAGCCGGTCCCCGGTTGCTTTTAGATATATCCATATTGTTTTTTGCTTGATTCCTAAAAGTTTGCAATCGATATTTAGCCTGGAAACTGAGTGTAATACACTGGTGGGTTCTTCTGCAGTCTTCCACGGCCAAACTCACGAACTTCGGATTGGCGAGATCGGGTCCTCAGAGGAACTGGACACAAGTTACCACATGGGTTACGGGCACCAATGGCTATGCTGCCCCCGAATACATTATAACTGGTAATCCAATAAAACGTTTTCCATTGGGTAAAGTATTTTTTAGTGACTTAATGCTGAAGGATGTTTGGTCTTGAATTTTGACAATGATAGGAAGTGTATCAGGAAGTTACTTTGATGCTTAGCTGGCACATTATATAAAACAACTCATGGATTTTACAGGTCATCCCTATGTAAAGAGTGACGTTTATAGTTTCGGCGTCATATTGCTTGAGACACTAACAGGCTTAAGGGCATATGATGTGAACCATCCGAAAGCAAAATGCCTTTTGGTGGATTTGGCCAGACCACTATTATCCAGTAAAAGAAAACTGAAGACTATAATGGACTCTAGATTGAAGGACGACTCTTGTACAGATTCTGCATTCCAAATAGCACAACTTGCCTTAAAATGCATCCAAAGGACTCATTACAAGCGGCCCTCCATGACTGTAGTCGTGAAAGAACTAGAATCAATAGAAGCTACCAATGCTAATAGAATAGCACGGGATGCTTGAATTCACTTATCATGTTGTTCGTACTTCATGTGATGTAAAAGTCTATTGCTCCACACTTTTCCATTTTTCTCAGGATCAATCTTGGGCTTTGAATGTTCATTTCCATCGTACCCAGTAGTTACTAGGTGTTGTCTTATCTTGTAAGTTCTTTGGAATATCCATGACGTGTATATCAATACATGCATCGGTTTGGGAATTAAGATGTTGTGATTGTACTTTTGTTTAAGGGATGAAAAGTTTTTCTTAGGCTAATCCTCAATTTTGTTAGCAATTGGAGGTTCCCAAAAGAAGTCCGTAGCTCTTCAAAGTCCGAGCTCGTTTGTTTTCTTTTCCATGCTTAGGCTTCAAACATCAACAGAAGCTCATTTGTATTGCTATCAAGCATTTGTCCGTATGGTACTCGGTCCAAATTCAATCTCCAAGAAGTGTCATGTGGTTCTATGACATCCTCATTATGATCCGATTTTCAAAACAGAGCTATATCGGCAATCAATCGTGGAACAGTATTACCTTGAGGATCAATAAACCACAAAAGCATCAGAAAGGCCACTTTGGAGCGAAAATTCGATTTTTCATCAGTGGGATGTAAAAGTTTGGAAAGGAGGAAACGGGTCACTAGCGAGGACCCAAGTGGGCCCGAGCTCGCATAGGGAAGCCTAATGGGCCAAAGCCCATCATGGATGGCCCAAATGGGCCCAAGCCCAAGTGGGTGGCTCAAGGCCCACACGCCCAAGGAGTGGGCGGCCAAGGGAGGGCCATGGGCCCTTGAAGCCCATCAAGCTATCACTTCACAAATCTTGGCATTCAATGCATCCAAGTACGTGAATAGTGCATGAATTGTGCACAACTTGGTGAAATGACCGAAATGCCCTTCCATTGGACTAAGGACAAAGAGACAAAGTTGGAAAATGACAAGGGAGGGGTGGCACAAGCTTTGGGTGGCAATTAGGAGGACACTTGGAAGCCATCTAGCCTACCTACCTAGTCTAGACCTAAACCTATGTACTGAAGCGTAAAATCCCTTCATTAATGCTTAGATTTTGCTTCTCCAAGAAGCCACCTTTGATGGGAATGAACCCAAGAGATTTGATGCGCATTAATGAGACTTGACCTTTCACACTCTCTCCTCTCTTCCTCTCTCCACTGTCGGCCACCTTCTCCCCCTCACTCTCACCTTTTTCTCTCATTTCCTCACTTGCAACTCTCAAACACACACTCTCTCTCCCCTTACCACCAGCCAAACCCCCACCCCCATTGTTCTCTCTTTTGCAAGCTTGTTTCTTTCATTTTCCTGTTGTTTTTCCTTTACTGACAACTGTCTTTTGCACACTGACGCTACACCGCCCTCCGTACGTTTTTTCCGTCGCCGTAGGCCGAGCTTTGAAGCTGAAGAGACCGCTGTCCAGCCATCACAGCAGCTCCCTCACCCTTATTTCTTCATCGGTTTGGTCCCCCAAGAAGCCTGGAGGCTACCACCATCATTGTGCCACCACTGAAGCGCTAACCATCCCGTATCAGCCACCGACTAGCTCTCTTGCACACTTTAGATGTGCAACCAGCAACCCTCAGCTACTGTCCAGCCTTGTCGCTCCTCCGTCAACACTTGTGGAAGCTCAAACGTGGGTGTGAGTGGCTTTCTAGCCTTTGATTAGGGCTATCATTGCACTTAAGGAGTAGTTTAGGGCTTGATTATGGTTAAATGGTGATTTGTTAGTGTGATAAGTGGATGTTCTGTGATAAGTGATTGTTGGGCTTAGATAGACTATCGAACGTTTACCAATAAGTTATTGAGGTTAAAGTGATAGGTTAACGGATTTTTGGTGATTGGTTATTGGATTTTTACTGATAAGTTATCAGGTTTTGATAATAGGTTATCACGTTTAGGGAAATAAAGCTATCGGGTTATGTTAAGTGAAGTGATATGTGGTTTTATTGTGTGATATATGTGTTATATGGGGTACGGATTATATATTAAATGTGTTATATGGGTTATGTGTTGTACATGCTAAATGGGTTATATATATTATTGTTGCGACCAAAATTTTTGGGTACACCACCTAAAATTAGGCTAATGGATTACTAAGCCTAACTTAGCTTGAGCTCTTCGAAGCCCATACCAATTCTCGATTTAGGTTTAAATATTTAGCATGCAAAAGGGAGTCGTCACTAATTAGTTTATAGTAGGTCGATTAGATACATAAATTAAATAATGAGAGAATTATTTTACTTCTACGAACCATTGACTTTGGGTACGGGGACCTAGTTACACTAGACTTTTCTAATACCCTTTCGGTACCTTTCTCTTTTAATTTCGAAAAAATATTTTGCAAGCAGCTTGAATTAATTTTAATTCACTCCCCTAACATGTGAGGTGATCATGCGGGTGCGCAAACCACCAATTTAACACTCAAGAAAGCAAATAAATAAAATGCATGACTTATCTCATAGCAACGAAAGCATCTGCAATGTTATATCAAAATTCACATCGACAATCTTAGATATGATTTCTAATTAACACGCAATTTTTCTTTTGTTCATTTTCACTTATTTAATGAGAATAATGAGAATCATGCAATATGTCACGGTCCGTGAATCCTCCCGTACTCATGACCTTGTGGGTGGGTTATTGAGTTAAGAGTGAGGAAGTAGAGGGGACGAATACAACTGGTCCGTGGGAGTGGCGTCAGGACGGTTGGTGCTAGGAGTTCTAGGATAGAAGGATTATATCACTTAGGAACTCTGAAGACGGGGTAAGCCTCCCGTGCACAAACTGGTCGGGAGCTGATGCTGCTCTTCTAACGAGGCCATGGCAGGCCGAAACTAGTTGTTGAACCTAAATGGATCTGCTGTCTCACTCGATGGACTAGACGCCCAAGCAAAGCTGGGCATGGCAAGATCTCGTACGAAGGAGCATTCACCGTATTGATCGCTGGGATAATTATAAAAGGAAGGCTGGCCTGGCGAATTCTGCTCGCCAGGCGCCTCACGGGTCGTTCCGCAGCCAAGGAAACTCTCGGCCTATGACAAGTGGTATCAGAGCAGTGATCCCTCCAGTAGGTCGGTGATTCGGGGAAAAGCCTGTGGTCTTCCTAGTCCTACGAGGGCGAAGAGTGATCACCGGGGCCAAGGGGCTCGGACAACGTGTGGCTCTCGTCTAGCTTCTGGGATGGCAATGGGGGCATAGGAAGGAACCGAATTGCTCACTGAATGGGGATACGTTCTTGGATCAATGGGTGAATCTTAAGAAAAGGTCTGCGATCACGCTTCCACCAAGGAGACCCTCTGTTGGCTTGCTGAGATCAGGAGGAGCTTAGTAGGCGGAAGAAGAAGGTGCTGCCATAAGAGTGCAGTTGGCCAGGGGATCACACTTGTCGGGAAGCATAAGTGACTGGAGTTTCGTGAACGGCTTTGATCAGGGGAAGCAAGCAACGGAGGGATGAGTCTGTTCTGTTGGGCGAAGCGACAAAACAGCCCGCAACGAGAGCATTGCGGAATTGAGTGGGGGAGAATGTCATGGTCCGTGAATCCTCCTGTACTCGTGATCTTGTGGGTGGAGCTCGGGGTTATCGAGTGAAGAGTGAGGAAGTAGAGGGGACGAACACAACTGGTCCGTGGGAGTGACGTCAGGACGGTTGGTGCTAGGAGTTCTAGAATAGAAGGATTATATCACTTAGGAGCTCTGAAGATGGGGTAGGCCTCCCGTGCACAAATTGGTCGGGAGCTGATGCCGCTCTCCTGACGAAACCATGGCAAGCCGAAACCAGTTGTTGGACCTAAATGGATTTGTTGTCTCACTCGATGGACTAGACGCCCGAGCGAAGGCGGGCGTGGCAAATCTCGTATGAAGGAGCATTCACCGTATTGATCGCTGGGATAATTATAGAAGGAAAGCTGGCCTGGCGAATTCTGCTCGCCAGGCACCTCACGGGTCATTTCGCAGCCAAGGAAACTCTCGGCCCGTGACACAACACATGTTACTAATCTAATATGAAATGATATGATATGGCAATACGACCTACCTATATGACATAAATAAAATGTGGTCTATCCTAAGGAATGAAATTGATCTACTTCAAAGACAACTTTTATTTGGTATTTCCATGAAATTCGAAATTAAGAAAAATGCAAAAATTATCTAGCTAGATTAAGATTCTTCCCCAGTGGCCACCCTTCCAACATGGAAGGGGGAGGTGAAGGGTTCAAATCCCCACATTCTCAGGGGGGATGAGGTGGGGACGCGTAAGTTTCAAGAGTGGGTTTCGACTCCCACGCCCTGCAAGAGGTAAGGGCAAAAAGTCTGAGAGAGAGTATAGAATAGGAATAGAGTAGGACTGACCAAAAAAAAAAAAAAAAAAAAAACTTATGTTAAGAATTAGGTCAGGCTAAACCCTAATTTAAACTAAAATATTATCTTAACTTAGCAATCTCTATCCTAAGATGCAATCTATCTAAAAAAATCAATTTAAACTTAAAATGAAACATGCAATTTTATCTGAATATGCAATGACGTGCAAAGAATGCCTTAATTCTATTTCTTTTTCATTTTCTTTTATGAAATTCGAAATTAAAATTGGCAAATAATTAAACATGCAATTTAAATTAATGAAACAAAAATCTAACATCCTAAATTTATGTTTTTGGCTTTTTTTTTTTTTTTTTTTTTAAATTCGAAATAATAAATTTCCTACCCAAACTATGCAAAAACCCTAAAAAGAAATAAACCTAATCTAACTCACATTTTTTGGATTTTTTTTACAAAAGAAAAATTGACACGACAGCAAATCATGCAAGATAAGATTGATATCCATAAATTGACGAATCATATCCTGCGCATGGGATCGGATTGGCCAATTTTAAATAAAATCGCAAATCGAAGCTCGAGCGTGAGATCGGATTGACGATTTTTTGTGCGATTGCGAGTCGGATTTCGAGCACAAAAATCGGACTGTCAATCATATGCACTTTGTGAAATTAGGGATTATTAAAAGCTACTCGAGATTACGGACACGCATCGACGAAATTTTCGGAAATCAAATTAGATAAAATTTTTACCTAATCCGAATATTGGCTTCCAAATTTGGACTTTGCACAATCAGACCGGGATTGCAATCGAAAATGGCGGTGCCTAGTGATCGATGAAGTGCTCACGTGGTGATTTGGCCGCAATGCTCAGCGATTTGGGCCATGGAAAGGCTTGCGGGCCTTGGTGATGGAGTTGCTCACGGTGGGACTCCTCGATGTATACCTCGGCAACATGCAGTAATTGATGTTGACCAAGAACAAGCCAACGGTGTAGACTTGGGTCCTAAATGGTCATATTTGTATGGAAAGTACATGAGATTTGTATGTGTTCAGGTCCAAATTATTGCATGGCACATGTGTGTGATTTAGCTATATTGCACATTCGTATCTTTGGCTTAGGAGCATGGAAGATATGGTGGAATTTGCCTATGTGTTTATATTGATGGCCTTGAGTAATTGATTTGCTTTTATGTGAATAGTTAGGGTAAAGCGAGAGGAGCTTTGCTATGTTTTGCTATCGATAGATAATTGCATGCTTAGGGTGTTTACGAGGTGAATGACTTCCCTACGTGAGCTCTAGGAAGTTCACTCATTAAGTTTATCTCATGGTTGTTTATTGAATGTTTATAGGCCCTAAGAATAGCTGAGCTGTTCTGCCAGATCCGATTTGGCCTCCCCATAGAGCACAGCCAAGAGATGACAAAGTATAAGGGAGACTGGCACACATTACACACCACATCACGACTATCTGGGTGGACGAAGGTCTACCTAACTATGTGGCTCACCAATTCGTGGCCTGGTACTTCTGAGTGGGCAATAAGAGCCACGGTCCCATTCGCAGCTTCAATGGTCTGTTGGGTGTCAGAGGTTCAAGGGGAGGCATTAGCTAGGATGCCAAAGACAGGGACGTTCTCGGTGGGAAAGTGTCCGACCCTAAGCTCAACCCCAAGTTGATTGCTGAACTGGAGCCATGGACTCCGAAGCCCATAGAAGGTTAGGTGGTAGTGGGATTAATAATACTTTTTGAACCGCCCTCATAGTATTAGAGGTGTTAGGTGTACCCCAAGCCCTTTTTTGTCGAAGGTCGTGGCAACACGATCAGGTGTATCGGATGTAGCAAAGCTTGTTAGGATGAGTTGTTTAACTTATGAACATGACATGTATGCGATATTAACTTATGATGCATATATATGAGTATGTTTTTAACTATCCCTATTTGTTGAATGGTTGGAGATTTGTTTGCGCTTCCGCTTGTGCCATTTATCGTTATTGTGAATTGGGTCGGCAATGCCTCATAGGACACAAATGGCCAAAGGATAGATAAAGATTAACGAGCGAGGGACATTGCACAACCGTGGAGGGTCGGGGCATGACTGGTTCAATCCATTTCATAGTGATTTTTAACCTCTGAGACATGATTGGGTAATTTGATCGAGTCATCTAAAGCAGAGAGCTGCTTAGTTGTTCGTTGAGAATGAACAAGATATGTCATTTGGTGCTATCATGTTGCAGCTAAGACATGTCTAATTGTTTTGTTGCTGAACAAGAGACATAATTATTATTACATGCCATTATTAGATAAAGTTTAGTTCTCTCTAAATTTCATCTATGTAGTAGTTGTTGCAGAAATTTGTTTGTTGAAAAAGATAGAGAAGTAGTAATGGATCTTGATATTTTGATGTGTGATGACGATCACTGTGCTTAAAATATTATTTGCCACCACTATCGTTACTGCTAGATTTAAAACAAGTATACCTCCAGGATATATATTAAATCCGCAGAGAGATAAGTTTCGTAATTACAATTTCTCTCTTGGAATCTCATATTGAATGTGTTAAAATTGCATGTGTGAAAAGAGAAAAAGAAAAAGTTTTGAAGAAGAAGCATTTATAAACAGTTGTGGTTATTATAAATAACATATTGAATGTGTTTAAATTGCATGTATGAAAAGAGAAAGAAAGAGTTTTGAAGAAGAATCATTTATAAACAATTATGGTTATTATAAATAATATGTGAATTGATCTCTATTTATAGATAACCAATCAATGCATCTCTTGGGAATAGGTACTTTATCTCTAACCATCACCACTTTTCATGTCAAGAATATCTTCCTTTCATAACTATCATTAACCTCACTTTAGGACCAAGAGTCATGTCTTCTCTTAATCAAGAGACGCATCTTTTATAATTAAAAATAAACTATTTCAACAGGTACTATCTCAAAAATGAGCAAATGTAGGACTACACATAAAAAAAGGTTCTTCTTAGGTCCGTAGGAAAGAAAAGGGACCAGTCTCATGTAAGACTTTAATTCAACTTTATGGATCATAATTTGTTTCTAATCATAGTAAGTCGTTTTCACTTATAACTAATAACTAAATTTATAAATGGTAGCTCAACTGTAGCGTCCGTAATGGTAACCTGTAGATAGCAACATTGAGCAATTACGCCATCGTCAATGACAAGTTAGCAAATCGTACCTTAAATATTTCAATATAAGCCGCGTTTGGCAGTCGGGATAAAATTCGGGATAGAATATGATTATTATATCCTATGTTTGGTACTCGCTCAGGATAGGATAAAGTTGGATATAAGGGGAATATAGGTAGGATAAAATTATCCCATAGAGGAGGTGGGATAAAGATGGATAGGATTTCTAATGTCCATAATAGGAAAGTTATTTTTCTCAAATAACAAACTTATTAAGTTAACAAAATTGAAATTATATTTCAATATAAATAATATTTGAATTCTAATTTAAGAAATTAAAAATAAACAAAATAGAAATTTATTTTTAATTAATCTTAATTTAATTTATATATTCAACTTTAATTTTATATTATAATAAACATTCAATCTATAAATTAAATATTTATATTTATTATATATTTTAGGTATGTTAGTACAGATTACTATTTAATAAAATTTTATTAAAGAATGATGAAAGGGGAAAAAGAAATAATAATGAAAAATAATATAAAAAAAGAGGAAAAATAAAATAAAAATAAATTAAGGAATAGTGTTACGAGATATTTTCACCATTTCCATTTATGAACATTTAGATTCATTTGTAATGACATGCCATTTATATCAAAAAAAAATATATATATACATGATATGATGCGAATATATCCGATTTTAATACTGCGATTCACTAAACAATGGATAGGATATAAAAAAATCTAAGGATTTCATATCCTATCTTATCCAGTCTTATCCCGATTAAAAATCCGGACGATCAAATGTATATAAGGTGGAATTTCCTAACATAGTAGAACTTCCCATAAAATATTGTAAACAACCAATTTTGTCTTCATATTCTCAGTGGTCAATTATCACAATATTTTCTTTACAGTTTTTAGATTTAAGGGGCCCTGTTATTTAGTAATCATCTCAATATATCGTAACTTTCCTTAATATATACTGAAATCGACAATTTTAAGGTCATCTTTTTCCTTAAAAGTTCATTAATTATTATTTTTCTACAACCAACCGAAGTTAATTTTGCCGCCCTTACCATAGAATTTCCCGACATCAAGAATCTATACTGAAGTTCAGACAGTTAAGATTTGTTTTCATCTCGTTTGTTTCCCTCGCTTTCTTCCAATTTCGGTTCTACCCCGTGTTACCCCTCTTCCCTGCTTCCCCTCGCGGACACGCGGACTCGAAGTCAGCGACTTTGAACCAGTGGAATCCGAGCAATACGAGTCAAAGAATATCATCCTCCCTTTTCTCTCATTCTGTCATTGCACAAAAAGAAAATAAAGAGAGAGAGGAGTAAGACACCCATGAATCGAATTGTTTATAAGATTTGATGAAAACGATCTTCTTCTTCTTCTTCTTCTTTAGACCAGGTAATTCCCTTGTTTCCTCTGCGATTCTTTCTTGCTTTTTTTTTTCTTTTTTCATTTGGGGTCTTTTTCACCATGGCTCGTGCGTTTTTAGGATGTGATCCCCAGCTTGGTCTTGTCCTGGGAATGTAGGTTCTTCTGTCCCCTTAGGATAATTGTGGACTTCTAATCGTGATTCCATGGGTTAAATTGTTGGATATGAGTTACCAACTAGGAACTTTTGCGTTTGATTTTACTCCCTCCTGTGTTTGGACTTTGTTACCCTTCACATTTGAATTGGGCATTTCATTAGATGATTAGAATTGAGTTTCGATGCTTTAACTAGAATTTCGAGGTAAAAGAAAATTAGAAAGAAATTGAGGCGAGAAACGAGAATAATCTGATTGAAAGAACGGATAGGGACAAGGAAAAGAAGGCATTTGCTATGAGAATAAACAAATTGGTCACGGCATACTTATGGAAAATGTTTGAAAATACAAATGGACTCAATCCCACAGTTTGAGCGTTTGAAGATGAAGGGCACTTTAACTTGGATGTTGTAAATGTCGTAAAAAGTGTTCTTTTAGTAAGTGGCTATTAAATGTGGTGAAAATATTAGCCTTAGTGTGAATGTTTGGTAATGGCTTGACAAAACCATGTTCTCTTTTGCAGCTCCTTTTTTTTTTCTTTTTTTTTTTGGCCAAACATAGAGTTCGCATATCAATACTCTCTTGATTCTGCGGGACATTTGTACGAAAATACATGGATATCTGCTTAAGAATTTTTATACGTGTTGCCTTATCCGCCAGCAAATGAGTAGAAGATTCTTCACACCCACAATGGACATAGTTTTTAGGAAAAATACGGACCTAGTAAAAATCTTGAACATTATCCAAGATTTTTTTTTTATAAGGACCATCTAATGCTCGTTAGCGTTAGCATGTGTATGTTTTTTTCCCTTCAATTGGAAATGGATGAACAATATCTGGCCAATTTATGGCCGTGCCCTTGTATCATCAAAACGAAATTCATCTTGCTGACTAAAAATTAATTGCAATACATACCAACTTTACATATTAAGTGTACATTTTGAAACTTTTGGCACTAAAGTATCTCCCGTGCCAAATTTTGGCACTTCATATGTCCGCACCACGATAACTATCAACTTGCATTTTCCTAGAAATCAAAATCATTCCCATCAAATCTGTCAATTCTCACTTTTCCTTCTTCTGTCATCATCAATTCGCTTTAATTCAACCAAGCCTAGCTCTGATATCAATTGTTGCGAAAACAAATGATTGAACAATAAAATAGACAAAATAAAGAAATAGATTTGACACTATATTTACGTGATTCAGTCATAGTGACCTATGTCCACGGGGAGAGCAATAACGAATTCTACTCGATATAATGGAGATTGCAATCACACTAAAGTAATTCAAATATTTCCAGTATTTTTCAAGCCCCAATTACACTTAATAATTCATACAGTATTTAGCTCAGAATTTATCACGAAATAATCTCTCGATCTTATGAAGAAATTAACAAAAATTTTCACAAGATTTCATGGCTACAAATACCAATCCTCCCTATCTTTACCATAGCTTATGGGAAACAATAGAAGGAGAGAGAAAAAGAAAGTAATTCAATGAGGCACAAAACAATTAAATCCCTCTAAATTAAAAATCTCCCCTTTGGCAGGATGGGTGATTTGGAGTGCTTGTTAAGCATATTTCAGAAAGAATGTTTTTGACAAAAGAAAAATAATTTATGAAAAATCGCATACTTACTTTACATAGTGTTCGACGGATTCTTAACAAGTCTCGAATTTTGTTGACACCTAATTTTAGAAAAATAAAATTGCATTTTGAACAAATAAAAGGAAAAATAAAATAAAAAATGGAGGAAATTGATTTGATTGATTATGTATGGAAATTTGAAATTCTGATGAATATTCAGATTTTGATAAATGCAGAAACAATTAAAAATCAGGTGAACAAAGGGCAGAGATTTTGATAAAATGGAAGGAATCAAGTAAAATCGAGCTGATTACGAAATCACGTTTCGATTTGCACGCTTGATTTGATGTAACAAAAGATGGAAGTTTGAAATATGCCATACAAAGCAGCTGTTCGGAATCAATATAAAAGAGAGCTTTATTTTTCGTAACCTGGGAGGAGAGCGGAGCTCACAAGGGGAAAAAATGGTGAGAAAACGTAGAGAGGTTCGATAGACAATCTCTCAGAGAGGAGGTGATTTTCAAAAAAATTCAGAGCAAATGTGAGGAAGTCCTCTTGACGATGCCCCATGTTCATCATGCTTCATGGATATTGACGACAAGCATAAAGCTAAGTCGAGCTTCTTCTTTTTTTTAAGTTTGATTGTGTGCAATTCCAATTTGCTATTTGCACTAAGGTGATTTTATTTTTTCTTGCCTAGATTAAACTCCTACATCTCCGACGATAATTCCAGCAGCAAGACATCGAAGTGGCCAACGTACCTAAGCGCGCGATTGCCATCCAGTGATTTCACTATGATAAAACCGGGTTGTTTCTCTCCCTATTAAAGTTGTTCACCCCATATTTTCACCTAATTTACTTTGTTTTGTTCTGATGTTGTGGTCACAGGCAATTCAATGCCGAACAAAAGGCCACACAATTCCATATTCCGCCATAATTGACAAGAGAGAGACGGCAAGAGAAGGGGCGCGTCCACTCAAAAAGTTCTCGGAGGAGACTAGCAAATGATCAAATCAAGAACTAGCCATATGCCCACCAATGCTGCTGCAATTCCCCTCCTTTAGTTTTATTTTTATTTCTTTCTTTTTGTTTATTTTATGTTATTTTATTGTGTTTTAAATTTTGTTATTATTGTTTAAGTTAGAATATGGTATGTCAATATTCATTTCATGAATCTCGTATTTGTCCAAATTATTATAATTATTAATTTGATCCGTAAGACGTCGGATCATTTTTTTTTTTTAATTATATTAATTTTTGGGCTTTTTGATAGAATTTCAATTGTTAAATCACAATAATTATTTAATTTGGTCCGTAAGACTTTGGATCAGATTTATAATTATTTTGATCTCTTTGTTGTGATAATTAGGGTTAGAATAACCGTTAATTTGACCTGTGAGACGACCAGTTATTTTTTCGATTATTTTAATCCTTTCTTGCTTTATTTTGCTGATAGTTTAGATTTAATATTTATTTAATAATTAATTATTAAAAAAAAATCAAAATTCTGCATGAGCATATAGGTTTAGTAAATCGAGACATGTAGGATTAGGTTTATTAAATTTTCGTCATCTAGTGATTGTTGCTAAGTTTTCATTGCTCGTCATTAGAACTAGGTCATTTGATTAAATTGCATATTTAATTGTTGCATTTCTTTAATTTTGAATTTCATGGAAAATACAAAAAATTAGAATAAATTCATTTCATGCTTTAAGATGGATTGCATGCTTATTCATGTTATATAGTTTAGGTCATATTGCCACGTCATATCATTTCATGTTAAATTAGTAGCATGCATTGCACGACTTTCATTAAATAAAGTGAAAACAAAAAATTGAGTGATTGCTTATTAATTAGAAATCATATATAGGATTATTGATATGAATTCTGACCTAACATCGCAGTTGCTTTCGTTACTTTGAGGTAAGTCCTGCATTATTTTATTCGCTTTCTCGGGTGTTAAATTGGTGATTTGTGCACTCGCATGATCACCTCACACGTTAGGAAAATGAATTAAAAATAAATCCAAGCTGCCTGCAAAAACATTTAAAAAAAATAAAAAGAAATGGTACCGAAAGGGCATTAAAAATTTCTAGTGTAACCAAGTCCCCGTACCCTTAGTCTCTGGTTCGTAGGAGTAAAATAAATCTCCCTTTATTTTACTTAGGTGTCTAATCGACCTACCGTAAACTGATTAGTGGCGACTCCCGGATAATATTTTGCATGTTTAAAAGTTTAGATTCAAGTTGCGATTTGGTATGGGCTTGGGAGAGCCCGAGTTAAGTTTAAAAACTTAGCAGTCCATTAACCTAGTTTTAGGCGGTGAACCCGAAAAAAATTAGGTCGCGACAAATTTTTTGACAAAATCATTTAAGAAATCAACGAGAGCATGCAAGAGATGGAGTTCGCATCCCTACTTTACCTTAAACTGCTTTTCCAGATTATTAAACAAGAGAATGATTGAACGGGTTGACAAGAAATAAGCTATAGCGCCCTCTATCTAAATGAAGCTATCGAGAAGCTGCCTGAAGTATTTTTTTCTCAGAAGGGCTGGAGGAAGATCCTCTCTTATACCTCGAACTATTTAAAAGAAGGGAAAGGAAAACCGAAACAGACAAATTTGAGTTATTATGTGTGAAATGCTTTTTCTTCATTCAGATAATCTGGCATAATAGTTGGTCCGAAGGAAAAAGGCCCATTTTTCAGGATAAATTAAGCGGACGGTTACTTTTTTTAACACATAGCCAAATTTCACCTCACGCTGAACCCATTTTTCAGATTTAAAGTATCACAACTGACGATATAATCCTTGCTTATAAAAATTTGAACATGGAGTCAGTACTTATATAATCAAATAGACCAAATGAGCGTTGGGGAGAACCCGGGACAATAATTTACCATGAGCCAAACACAATCCAAGATCAATTTCTCCTATGAAACTAAACTGATCAAAATCAACTTAGCCCCCTACAACAACTAGCCAATATAACCTCGGAATAAGCAATATAACACTAAATCGATAAGGAAATAAAACCAACGATAACACCAAAGATTTAACATAGAAACCCAATGTAGGAAAAACCATGGACCTCCAATAAACTTTCATTAATCACTAATGTTGGGATTATCGGATTCCCAGAAACCCGGATTCGACACTAAATCGAACCCTTAAACTTGTGCGGAAGACGAGCCCGGGAAAAACACATGCATCACCGATTCTAAGGCACATCACAGAATTGAACGTACCTTGTTAGCCACAGATTAAACACCAACGCCGATTTGAGGAAGAGAAACCGATCCCGTTCGATCCGATGACGTCAGTTTGCCTTGAAGGGAAGATGGGTGTCGCCTCTTGCGCACTGTTCTTTCCTTTGGAAAGTGTTTGAGGGAGAGAGAGAGGAGGAACGTACGTTATGCCAAAAGGTACGTTCCTCCTTCTTTATTTCCCTTTATATACGTTCCTTCCAAAAGGAAACGTGTCCCTTCATCATATTCCTTCATCCATGGGCCTCAACCTTGTGGGCCGAGCTTTTAAGCCCAACATGGGCGGACGGGCCAACTTAGGCCCATCACATCAATTAAATAAAATCATCATCTCTCACTCGCATATGGTGGGCTGAACAGGATCCTCTTTACCTCTCTACAACATTCATACCGGTGAATAATCCGTGCAACCAGCATGCTTTGAGAGCTCGTTACTATACATCTGTTAGGAATATATAGCAGCTCATAATGGGCATCACATTCCGAGTAAATTTAGTATGCAGTACCCTAGATCGATTGATCACATTTATATCTCTCTTGATCTCATTTAAACAATGATATATATATATATATATATTATATTCACAATTATGATTATCCTAAAGACAGTCATAATTGGTCGACTAGTGAATACAAAACTATAATCTGATTCTCCAAATCCGATCTTCCTCTTTCCTTCAAACTCTCAATTTCAGTTCAACTTGCTTTTCTAGAAATGTCCCATTAGATCGAATCAATTCATGATCATTGACAACATCCTAAGATAATAATCATTGAACATAAATCTTGAGAATAAGTAAGAGTCATGAGGGCACTAAATTGAGGAACTCTTTTCCTCAAGAGTCTCATACGGCGTAAAAGTTGAGATCAAACTTTTGCCACTATTATTGGTCGTCATATGCATACGTAGTATGAAATACGTATTACGGTATTAACTCATTTCCCATGGAGTGTATGTCTACACCATCAATACCGTACAGATGATAGTTTAGACATATCCAATGTCTAACTTGAGTTCACGTATCTACTCTTCACAAAATTCATCAGAACTCACATTTGGCATCTTAGACAGATAAAGTAAAATATGTGGGGTATTTTACTTTCGGACATAGTATATTTCATGTCCTCATCTTAACACTTAGTTAAGGCGACATATATATTTTAAGCTTGAGCTCTCGATTATCACCTAAATAATAAGCTTAAAAACCGTCTCATCTCTATTTATCATATAGTAAATAGAGGCGATTACCCGTGTGAGTGGGCTAATCTTATATCTGTCTGACATACTAACTCAACTTAAAGTAATGCACTGAGCATTAAGATGCATAAAGATCAAACAAAGATTCATAAGCATTAATGATGAAAACACATATTCATTAAATGTGAACAACTCAGGGAAATTACAATATGCAGTACATCAGACTCTACGCAATTCTAAAGATTTTACTTGACCACAAAACACATCTCTAGGTATTGGCTTTGTCATAGGATCTCCTACCATTCTATGCGTAGATATGTACTGTAAGTTCACATCCTTTCGTGCAACCATATCTTTGACAAAATTATACTCGGTATCTATATGTTTGGTCTTGCCATGATATTTTGGATCTTTAGTGTATGCTATAGCTGCTTGGCTATCACAATTAACTAATAATGGATTTGCAGCTTTCTCAATAACACCTAAATGATCCAAAAATCTCTTAAGCCAAACTCTTTCTTGTATTACTGCTGATAATGCCACGAATTCAGATTCCATCGTGGACAAGGTTATACACGTTTGTTTCTTACTGCTCCAACATATGGTGCCATTATTCAATAAGAAAAAACAAACCTAGAGGTAGATTTCCTTTCATCTAAATCTCCTCCTCAATCGCATCGAATAACCTTCGAGTCGCAGATCCTTTCCTTGATAACTCAGCGTATAATCAGCAGTTCTCTTTAGATACCTCAGTATTCTCTTAATGGCTTTCCAATGTGCTTGACCTGGATTGGATTGGTATCTATTCACCATTCCAACTGCAAGACATATGTTAGGTCTTGTACACATCATAACGTACATCAAGCTCCCAACAGCACTAGCATAAGGAACATGTTTCATTTGTTCCTTTTCTTGTGAAGTCCTTGGACACAGTCTATGGCTCAATCCTTCACCTTTTGCAATAGGAGTGTCTATGGATTTACAATCTGGCATACGAAATCGTTCAAGAACCTTATTTATATATGTTTCTTGCGAAAGAGATAACGATCTCTTGAAATCTTAACTCCAAGAATGTATGCAGCCTCACCCATATCCTTCATCTCAAAGTTGGAAGACAACCAACTCTTGACAGTATTAACAAACTCCATATTGCTTCCGGCAATTAGTATATCATCAACATATAATGATATGATCACAAATTGATCTTTGGATATTTTGGTATATACACAATGATCCTCATCTATCATTGTAAAATCATATGCCATTATGGCATTATGAAAGCATATATACCATTGGCTTGACGACTGCTTAAGGTCATATATCGATCTCAAAAGTCAACATACCTTTTCTTCTTGGCCTTTCATTATGAAACCAGCAGGTTGTTCCATATATATTTCTTCCTCTAATTCTCCATTGAGAAAAGCAGTCTTACATCCATTTGATGTAACTCAAGATCCATATTAGCCATTATTGCCAGAATAATGCGAATAGAGGTAAATCTCACTACAGGAGAAAATGTTTCTTCATAATCAATTCCTTCCTGTTGATTATACCCCTTCGCCACAAGGCGAGCCTTATGTCTTTCTATCGAGCCATCAGCTTTTCGCTTTATTTTGAGAACCCACTTGTTCCCAATAGCTTTGCGTCCCTTTGGAAGATCAACCGGTTTTCAAACTTGGTTTGACTTCATTGACTCAATCTCCTCTTCCATTGCATAAATCCATTTTTCCTTACTAGGGCAATTTAGAGCCTCATTAATATTTCTTGGCTCATCCTCATCTTGCGGAGTAATCATAAAAGTTTCCCCTTCAATGTCAAAACGTCGACGGGGAATACTTTGGCGACTTGTTTGCTGTATGGGAGATTGTACAATTTGCACATCATTCCCCATTATGCTCCCACTAGGATTAGATAATGATGATGTCGTCTCATCATGTGGTTGTAATTGCGAATAAGTTGAATTCAATTCATCATTTCTCATATTACTCCCACTTAGACGAACTCCACTAATATCGTTATCTTGATCCAAGGTTTCAAATAGAGAGTAATATTTCCCTATTTCGCCCTTCTTAGGAAATTCATCCTTTAAGAATGTGACATCTCGTGATTCAAATTCAGTTATACTCCCACTTTCCTACTCACCTATGAACACATACCCTTTCAAGTGTTCGGAGTATCTTATGAAAATACTCTTCTTTCCTCTGGGACCCAATTTCCCAAACTTGTGAGAGGGTTCATGAGTATAGGCAGCACAACCCCATGGCTTAAGAAAACTTAAGTCCGGTTTTCTACCTGTCCATAACTTATATGGAGTATAAGTAACTGATTTGGAAGGCACCCGGTTAAGTATATATGCAGCAGTTAACAACGCATCACTCCAAAAAGTGATAGGTAAGTTAGCATGCGTCATCATTAACCTAACCATTTCCAGTAGGGTTCTGTTTCTTCTCTCTGCAATACCATTTTGTTGAGGAGTATATGGAATAGACAACTGTCTTTCTATTCCTTTTTCATCACATAATTTTCTGAACTCATCAGATAAATATTCACGACCTCGATCGGATCTTAATACTTTTATTTTCTTGTCTAATTGATTTTCTACCAAGTTCATAAACCTTTTGAAACAACTTAATGCTTCAGATTTATGAGAAATCAAATAGACATATCCAAATCGAGTATAATCATCTATAAAATTGATGAAATAAACAGTCTCATGCATTCATTTCACATTCATTGGACCACAGACGTCAGAATGGATTAAATGCAAAGAAAATTCAGCTCTTTTACTTTTTCCAAATGATTTCCTTGTCGTTTTCCCTACTAGGCAATGCTCACATATGGGCAAATTGACTCTTTCAATATTGCCTAACAAGCCTTCTTTGGCTAGTCTATTCATACATTGTTGGCCAATATGACCAAGTTTAGCATGCCACACATTCACATCATTATCATATGAATTAGGAGACGTGAGAAGGGAATAACAAACATTTGCATTAACATAGTCAATATCTAATACAATGAATCCATCCAGAAAATAATCACAACCATAGTATTTTGTATTCAAATACAAATCTACACCTCTATTATGGAAGTTCACATTAAAACCAAATTTAACCAACACTAAAACAGACACTAAATTTGGACGAATCTCCGGAGCATATAACACATCATGTAGGAATAAAGTGCGCCCACCACGCATGTTCAGTTGGCAGGTGCCAATTCATTTTACTTCAGTTCTGGAGTTGTTTCCCACATAGATCCACTCAGTTCCAGTCAGAACTCGTCGAAATTTCACGAAGGATTCTCTATCCTTCGCTACATGGTCCGTCACTCCTGAATCTACAGTCCACAAAGGATTAGACTCAGTCAAGAATACAGAACTTGACACATATGCAAAGTTCCCAATAGTACAAAAGGTGTGTACCTTCCTTGGCTTGCGACAATTGCGGGTATAGTGACCCCTCTAATCACAGTTGTAACATTTCACTCTTGAAATATTCTTCATATGATAACGTTTTCCTCTCTTCACACGAGGACGTTTTCCTCTCTTCACACGAGGACGTTTTCCTCTCTTCACACAAGGACGTTTTCCTCTCTTTTGTTGGTTAATTCTTGATTTCTTGCAAGAAGGACTTGATCCCTTGCTTTCCCACATATTGAACGAATCAATGCGCTTGCACTTAGAGCTTGATAATCCTACTGAGCTGAAAGCAACACAGCAAATATCTGTATCCCACTCAAATGCCTTGTGGCGATCATCTGCTAGCTCAAGGTGGCACACAGCATTCTCAAGATCTTCCATAACATGGTCAAGAGCTTTTAGTGCTTCTTTGTTCAAATCAGCAATTATGTTCTTAGTTGCTGAATCCATTTATCTGAACATATCAACATATATGCACGAAATATTAATGCCTATCACTTATGCATCTATTTTGCACAAACCCATCATATTAATTAATAATTTTAAGTAATGTTTCAGAATCAAAAGGTCACTATGTTTCCAATCATCCTCCAAAAATCCTAACTTAAAACTATCATTAATACAATTTTCCATGCAAAGTAAATTCTATGAAGCTACAAAAACTTTTATGAACTACCCACAACATTTAACAACAGAAAGCAAATAATATTTGACATCCAATAATGATATAATAATTGTGCTTTCACATAATACAACTAATATATTAGTTGCTACATCAACAACAATCGTGTAGAAGACATTACACATTACATAAGATTTTCACCAAGCACACTTAATAAAGACCAGCCATAACATCTTAAACCAAGGCATCATACAACGGATAGGAAAAGTTTCTACTTGGATCAATTTCTTTTTCTTTTCCTCTGTAAAATTTTCGGGCATTCTTGACAGCCACGGAAAAACAGACAGATATCCCTTAGGATTTCTCCTACGCACATTCATTCCCCGCTTAATTGAAGTCATTCATTGGGTCGCAGTCTTTATGGCTCCAACCCGATGATATTCATCTACAAATTCCATTACTAGCTCCTTATAACTAGTAAATCATTTGACCTCCCATAGGCGATTCAACACTCCTTGCCATTCTAATGGAAGAGTGTTCATAAAGAATCGCATCATATGAGTATCTGGCATGGGATAACCGTTCCAAATGACTTCTTGAATTTTGTTGTTGACCTCTACAACATGATCAATTATGTCGTCACTATCCCATCGATAACCATTCAACTCGGCTATCAACCTTGAAAGCATTTCCTTTTGTTCATTTGACATTGTGCGCACAGATGCGCGCGGCTTACGGGGAGGCATTGTTCCTGCAATAAATGCAGAACAAAAAATGGATTACATATAACCCATATAGACATAATTAAATAAGAAACTCATCCTTTTTTTTTTTTTTTTTTTTTTTTTGGGTCAACGATCAACGGTCAAGTCAACGGTCACGGTCAACGATTGGTCAACGGTCAACGGTCAACAGTCAACGTCGTCAACGGTCAACGGTCAACCAGGTCGGACGGGTCGGTCGCCGGGTCGGACCGGACAAGCCGAGCGGGCCGGTCGGACGAATCGACCGCATGTGTGGCTCGCGTGCCGCGCACGCGCCATCAATGGCGCCCGCGCACGTGCGTTGCACGTGCGCACGTGGGCTCCGCACGCGCCTGCGTGTGCGAATCGGCGCGTGCGTTGAACGCGCCGTAGGCACCGTTTCGCGCCGGCTGCGCGTGGGGGTGCGTCCGGTGGCCTTTGGCGACGTTCCGCCACTCGTCGCGCTCGTCTCGACGAGACCTTCCATCCAGAGCCTTCAAAAATGGATTTCAACTTACAGAAACTCGAAAAATCGATGAATAGTGCTCGGGTGTCGGAATTTTTTCGCCCCGATTGGTGTTGGCCAATTAAATTCACGAAAAAGCAATAAGAAATCATCCATGAACATGAAAGGGGTCGGAAAAAACATGGAAAAGGATCGGGAAACAAGAACTACGGCTCTGATACCAATGTTGGAATTATCGGATTCCCAGAAACCCGGATTCGACACTAAATCGAACCCCTAAACTTGTGCGAAAGACGAGCCTGGGAAAAACACATGCATCACCGATCCTAAGGCACATCACAGAATTGAACGTACCTTGTTAGCCACAGATTAAACACCAACGCCGATTTGAGGAGAAGAAACTAATCTCGTTCGATCCGATGACGTCAGTTTGCCTTGAAGGGAAGATGGGTGTCGCCTCTTGCGCATTGTTCTTTCCTTTGGAAAGTGTTTGAGGGAGAGAGAGAGGGAAACGTACGTTATGCCAAAAGGTACGTTCCTCCTCCTTTATTTCCCTTTATATACGTTCCTCCAAAAGGAAACGTGTCCCTTCATCATATTCCTTCATCCATGGGCCCCAACCTTGTGGGCCGGGCTTTTAGGCCCAACATAGGCGGACGGGCCAACTTAGGCCTATCACATCAATTAAATAAAACCATCAACTAAGAATAGTAAGATATACAAAATAACATTCTTAATCATACACTAAAAGCTCAACATCAATAATACAACCTCATTTTCTCACCACAAAGGTGAATAAACATAAGTGACGCAAAAAAACCCCAACCGCGATCATAAAATACTAAGATGTTTCTTGACGAACGAAAAACATCAACTCATAACCCTCGGTCCCACAAACAACCTACTCAAATTTTAGCCGATTCCGTCAACGTTTGGTATTCGAATAGAAACCACAAAGTTTCAGCTCTTTCTTTGGTTTTCTTCTCCTCTGTTTTTGGTGCTCTTGGGTGGGGGCACGCTTTTCGCTCTTCCCTCTCCTCTCTTGGGCACACCACTTGCTCGAAGCCTACCCTTTTCTTTTGTTTGCTTTTCTTTGACTTTTCTTCCCTTTTTTTTCTTTTGTTTAATGTCAGCTAGGCCCCACAAGAGATGGACCCAACCAACAAATCTCTCTCTCCACCTCATGTGGGAAGATCCATCATGCTTGCTTTCCTCCTATAAGAATTGAGTTTCACCACAGGCAACATCTTAGTCATCATGTTGGATCCATTATTGTCGATGTAGACTTTTTCAAGTAGGAAGAACTTCTCTTCTAACTTATCTCGAATCCAATAATACTTCACATTAACATGCTTCGATCCTGAATGTAGTATCGAATTGTTGCTAAGATAAATAGCCCTCATACTATTATAATACAAAACAAATTTCTCTTACTTCAAGCCCAACTTTTATAGGAATTTTTGCATCCACAAGAATTATTTACCTCCTTCAGTAATAGCAATACACTCCGCTTCAGTTATAGACAAAGCAATACATTTTAACAATCTTGATTGCCATAAAACAGCTCCCCCTGCTAAAATCATCACGTAACTTGATGTGGATTTTCAAGAATCAACATCATCGCCATAGTCCACATCCGAGTAGCCACTCAACTCAAGCTTCACATTTCCATAACACAAGCAAATGTAAAAGTGCCTCTAAGATATCTCAAAATCCATTTAACAGCGATCCAATGCTCCTTACCTGAATTTGAGAGAAACATGCTCACAACACCAACTGCATGAACAATATCGGGTCTTGTACAAATCATAACATATATCAAACTACCCATGGTCGATGCATAAGGAATTTTCATCATCTCTTCATTCTCTTTCTCACTTGAAGAATACTCATTACTACTCAACTTGAAATGGTCTACAAGTAGAGTACTTACCGGTTTACATGTGCTGATGTTGAATCTTTTAAGCCCCTTTGCAATGTATCTCTCTTGAGATAGCCAAAGCTTCTTCTTCTTCCTATCACAAGTAACTCTCATCCCTAGGATTTGCTTAGTCGGACCTAGATCCTTTATTACAAAAGTTTTACTCAACTCATTTTTCAAACTCTTGATTTTCTTAGCATCATACCCAACAATCAACATATCATCCACATAGAGTAAGAGAATAAGAAAATCATTACCGAGAACTTTTTCATAAAGACACAAAAATTGGAATTGGTCTTACCGTATCCATGATCTTCCATGAATAATTCAAACTTCATGTACCATTGCCTTTGCACTTACTCGAGGCCATATAAGCTTTTCCTTACCTTCAACTTCAAAACCCTCCAATTGCTCCATGTATATTTCTTCTTCTAGGTTTCCATGAAGAAAAGTTTTCTTTACATCAAGTTGTTCAATTTCTAAATTTAAACTGATGGCCAACCCAAAAACAACTTGAATAGAAGGCATCTTTATAACCAGTGAAAATATATCTTCAAAGTTAGTGCCCTTCTTTTGATAAAAGCCCTTCACAACAAGTCTAGCATTGTATCGTGATTACAAACTACTCTCTTCCGTCTTCAACTTGTACACCCACTTATTTGTGAGTGTTCTCTTACCCTTGGCAACTTTACCAATTCAAATGTGTGATTCTCATGCAAGGACTTAAGCTCATCTTGCATGGCTTCACACCACTCATTCTTTTGTTCACATGACATCACTTTTTTATCGGTTTTTGACTCTCCTACATTTGTGAGTAACACATACTCATATGGCAAATATTTTTGTGAAGGTCTACACTCTCTTTCAGATTTTTTAACTTGAGGTAGGACCTGTTGCTCTTGCTCAAGTGGCTCTATTGACTCAATTGGTTGTTCTTGCTCAACTAATTGTTCTAGATCAGCTATTTCACTCATCTCAATTGAAAAATCAATATTATGTGAGGATTCACTTTCTTCATGATTTCTGTGATCTCTATAAACTTGTCCCCCATGATTTCCACCAATGGCAGGAGGATTTGAATAGAAACTAACCGAACGTTGAGCTGTGTTCTTCGGTCTCCTTGGCATGTCGATATCTTTAATATTTTGATGCTCAAAGAACAACATATCTCAGCTTCTAATGACTTTCTTTGCAATTGGATCCCATAACTTGTAATTAAACTCTTCATGTTCATCAAGAAAATACACTATTTAAACTTGTCATCAAGTTTGGACCTTTCATCTCTTAGAATATGCACAAATGATTGGCAACCGAACACTTTTAGATGATTGTAGAAAACATCCTTCCTACTCCAAACTCTTTGTAGAACATCCCTCTTTAGAGGAACCGATGGAGAAAGATTTATCAAATCTATTGCCATTATCATCGCTTCACCCCTAAATGGCTTAAGCAACCTCGCATGAGAGAGCACACACCAAATCCAATCATTAATTGTTCAATTCATTCTCTCCACTACTCTATTTTGTTGTGATGTCTTCGAAACATTCTTCTCAAGCTTGATACCATAATCCCTGCAATAATGGTCAAATAGGCCTCTATATTCACATCATTATCAGCTCGAACATATTTAAGCTTTTTCTTGGTTTCTATTTTCACATTAACATGAAATTGCTTGAAAGTCGCAAACACCTGATCTTTAGATTTCAAAGCAACAACCCATGCCTTTCTAGAACAATCATAAATAAATGTCACAAAATATAATGCACCATCAAGTGTTCTAGCATCCATGCAACAAATATTGGTGTGAATTAAATCAAGTACATTTGATTTCATCTGTGGAGAGCAACTATAAAATGAGAATCTATGTTGCTTACCCGTGATATAGTGAGTCCATTCCTTCAAATTTCTCTCATTCAATGGTAGAAGATTCTTTCTAACAAGAGTATCAAGCCCCTTCTCACTAATATGACCAAGCCTCGTATGCCATAGATCAACCGAGGAATCCTCCACTGCATTTAGCTCTTCTTTAATCAAGTTAGCTTGCATGGCGTAGAGAGAGCCTATCTTCTTACTCTTTGCCACTACCATTGGAACCTTTAGTCAACTTACATTGGTCATCAAAGAAGAAATTGCAATAACCATCATCATTTAAGGCACTAGCGGAGATCAAGTGAAGTCAAATATCCAGAATGAGTCTCACATTTTTCAAAAGAAAATTACATCCGACATCAATTTTCAAATAAACATCTCACATGCCAATATGAAACACCACCATCTCCCATCCTAACACAACCAAAATCACCGCCACGATAAGAAGCAAAGTAGTCATACCGTGAGGTGACATGAAAAGAGTAGAGTCTTGGCATGTAAGATTCATACATCTGTCGTCACGTACAAACACAATATCGGCAACGAATGCAACCGCCGTCATAGCATGTTTCTCTTCTTTCTTTCGATCTCCATTTCTTTCATGAGATTTATCTCTCTTGGGCAACCAATACTCTTTTGCATAATGTCACATCTTGCCACAATTGTAACACTTCATACTCCTCCTTAGCTTTAATTTAAACCTTCCTCTTGACTTGCCTTTGTTATCATTATTATGAAACTTTCTTAATTGACTTCTCGCTCTATTTTCCATCACAAGAACTTTCGACTTAAAGGCATAATTCAAGCATTTTCTTCTTATTTCTTTATTAAACAAGCTTTCTTTAATCATGCTCATAGAAAGCACACCGAAAGGAGCCGAGTTGTTTAACGCCACAACCAAGGTGTCCTAACTATCGGGAAGAGTACCAAGCAATAAACATGATTGCAATTCATCACCAAAGTCAATCTCAAGATTTGTCAATTGATTTACAACATCTTGAAATTCACCTAAGTGTTCCAACATGCTACTCCCCTCCTTATATCTCAAATTCACAAATTGTTTAGTTAGAAGAGCTTTATCTTCTGGAGTTCCCCTCTCGTAGAGATCTTGTAATTTCTTCCACAAAGTATCCGCCTTCATTTTTTAAGCAACATGATGAAACACATTATTATCAATCCATTGTTGGATAAGCCCAACCACTTTCTAATTCATTCACTCCCATTATTCATCTTCCTTATCTCCTTTAGCTTCATCACCCTCAACCAGATCAAACAAGTCTTTGCAATATAACATGTCTTCCATCCAAGGTGTCCAAATAGAATAATTCAATGCATTTAACTTAAAGATTGTGCCACTAGTTTCATCCATTAGTAACTAGAATATTAACTCTAGCTCTGATACCACTTTGTTAGGGAGACCTGGGACAACAATTCACCACAAGCCAAACACGATCTAGGATCAATTTCTCCCCCGAAACTAAAGCGACCAAAATCAAGTTAGCCCCAACAACAACCAGCCAATATAACCTCGGAATAAGCAATATAACACCAAATCAATAAGGAAATAAAACCAACAATAACATCAAGAATTTAACGTAGAACCCAATGCGGGAAAAATCACGGACCGCCCAAAAAATTTCACTAATCACTAAAAATAGTAGGATACACAAAGTAGTCTTCTCTTGTCACACACTAAAGGCTCAACACCAATAATACAAGCTCATTTTTTCACCGCAAAGGTGGATAAATATAAATGGAGCAAGAAAGCCCTAATTGCAGTCGGAAAATTCAGAGATGGTTCTTGATGAACAAAAGCTATCAACTCATAGCCATCAGTCCCACGAACAACATACTCAATTTGAGCCAATTCTGTCAACATTAGACCTTCTTAGGTACTGAGCATACCTCCTTATGACTATGAAAAATGTCAAGAGCAGTCAAATGGTCCTTATTTGTGACCAAACCGTCCGCCCTTTTGTCTCGTGCAACCATGAAGATCACGTTGTATTGTCTGATGAGAGTAGCCAAAGGCAAAGCCGTGTTGCCATCCTTTCGTATATGAAGGCCCTCCAGGTTAGGCATTTCAAATTATGTAATTGACCGCATCTACTCTTCCACCTGAAACAGCAGCATGAAGAGTTGTTTGCCCTTTGTTTTTTATTGCATCCCAAGCGTCGGACAAACTCTGACTAGCTCATCAACGGTATTGACGTGGCCTTGTAATGCTGCGGCATAATGGAGAGGAATCCACCCATTCTCAACTTCTCTTATCATTCCTAGCCTCCCCACAATGATCATGTCCATGCAACCTTCGCAAGTGCAATATTATAACAGTCACGAGAAGAATTACAGTTCATTGAAGTTTTCCTTTAATTTTACCTATACATGAGGGAGCAATTTTGTTGGGATGTGGTTTATTCTCCTGGACAGATGGCATGAGGGTCCCACTCCCGGTGGGTAGGCGGGGTCCAGTGTTAGGATTCGGCATACAATCATAAAAAATAGAGAGTAGGAGTGAGAAAGAGAATTTGAGATACAAGATTTTATCATGATTCACCTTTAAACTAGAACTACATCCGGATTCTATTATAATTAACACATCGCACCTCTCTATTACATCCCTCAATTACAATAAAATTATTCATGGGCTTAAGCCTAATCTGCCAATAATATATTAGCTCAAACTATAAAAACCATTTGACGACTTGAGGCGCTACCCTCACAACCCCTACACCCTCACCTGCTCACCGAGGAGCGAGAACCCCTTGTTATCTTATCGATGGTAAATATGAACCATACCCAAACATGGAGCCACCCAGGCGGGGTGGTGGTGCAACGCCCTCAAACCACCAAAGGGTTTTTATAATTTGAGCTCATATTTTATTGGTAGTTTGGGATTGAGCCCATAAATAGCTATTGGGTATGTATAATCTTTTTTCTTTTGTAATTGAATAATGTAATAGGGGAAAATTACCAAGAAAGTTCTAAATCAATTGCAATTGTATTAATTCAGTCCTAAACTCATTTTTTTTTTTTTTACAAATTCAATCCTAAACATTTTGCAAATGTGACAATCCAATCTATCAAGCCAATTTTGGCTAGCCGATGTCGACCGTCCCCGCTAACGCTAACTTGAATATTTTATTCGAATTTTTATTAATTTTTCCTATTCTTTTTCCTTTTTTTTTTTTTTTAATTTTCTTCCTTCTTTGCTTCTTTCCTCACGGTGGTTGGCGAGCCTCCGATGAGGGTCGTTGACCTCTAGGCGAGGATCATGAAGCCCTCACCGTTTGCCGACGAGAGTCATGGCCGTCGCCCGGCCTCATCTAGATGGGCATGGCCCAGGTTGTGGTTAAGGCTAGCCTCACCATGGCCTCCCTAGCCATAGGCTCGCCGACCTCTATGAGGAAAAGAAGCAAAGAAGGGGAAAAGAAAAAAAAAATTAATAAAAATTTTGAAAAAATAAAATAAAATATTCACCAAAATTATTAAAAATTCACCAAAAAATATTATTAAAAATTGTCCACGTCAGCGTCGGCAAGATGGATTGAATTGACACAATTACAAAAATTTAAGAACTAAATTAGCCAAAAAAAAAAAATTTTGTAATTCTCCCAATGTAACAAAAAGGTGCGAGGTGCTAACTATAATGAAATCGTCTTCTGAATGTAACCCTAGTTTAAGGGTGAACTAAAATAAAACCTTACATTTCAAATTTTCTTTCTCAGTTTTAGTCTTCATTTCATTGTGATTGTAACAAATTTGGCACGGTAATCCTAAAGTTTCTCCACTAATCTTGCATAACACACCGCAAAATCAAACTAACTTCTATCCATTAAAATGTAGAAATCCACATAGTTGATTGAGAAGAAGCTTTCTCTTCTTTCCAGTAAGTCGTCCCCCTTGCTAACGCCAGAATAAAAGGGTGGATGCTTTTTCATCAGAGTCCATCATTTTTAAAGATCATGTTGAATTCTATTATATGGAGATGCCGATGTTTATGGAGGGTTTCGCACCGTTCTCTTCTCTGAGGCGTCTTTCTTGCATTCCAACTGTCAGATAATCAGTATTACATGGAAGTCGTCCGTCATTGGCTTGGCTGGCAATGGTCCTTTAAAGCCAAGAGGAAAATCGATTCCATTATCTTCTTTTGTATGGTTAAGCCAGGTTTTTGCTCTCTTACAAAGCTCCCAGTCACAAATATTCCCAAAACGCTATTACAAAACAAATATTATTGGACAAAAATTAATTTCATTTACAGAGCACAATCGCGAATTTGTTTTAGTCGTTCCTTTCTCAAGCCTATAGATGGCAAGTGATGAAGGAAGATCAGCTCTCATCTTGGCGTACATTTGTTTCATGGAAAACTTAAGATTTAAAAAAAAAAACTTCTGAAAAAAATAATTAATTATGTTGCTTAGAAAAATTAGTGAATGGAAAATGTTTAGCTTTCCGGAAAAAGATTAGTTATATTGCTTAGAAAAAATTAGTCAATGGAAAAATGTTTTCATTATCAACAATAATTAATGCCTACTATTTTCATGGATGATGAAAAATTTCATTCATTCTTTTTTTGCAAGCAATATAACTAATCATTATTTGAAAAACACTTTTCAAATCTTGAATTTTCATGAAATTCACGAAAAATGTTACGTTTTGTAATTTTCCTAAAAAATGATAATAATTTCTGGTATTTAGCTGAAATCTGAAAAAGACCAGAAAAATATTTTCCATCATTTGGTAAAAAAGTTGTGCATTTTTTTCCAAAATAGACATGCATTATTCCGGCTTTAGTGATTTGGGTACCGGCAATCAAGGTCCTCAACAGCCTGGGCCCTGGTTTATCGAGGCCGTGCCAATGCTTGTGTCCGGATTCCAGTGCTCTGGCTCGAGTCCAAGTCCACAAAGGTCGGATGGACCAAATTGCAAATTCAGTCCCATGTTTCCCTACACACGTGCTCTCTCGGTAGTGTCCCG
Organism: Eucalyptus cloeziana; assembly: GCA_014182715.1. Lineage (NCBI taxonomy): Eukaryota > Viridiplantae > Streptophyta > Magnoliopsida > Myrtales > Myrtaceae > Eucalyptus > Eucalyptus cloeziana. The sequence goes on along the minus strand of CM024641.1, from coordinate 29,750,254 downwards.
AGTCTCCTGCACTTAGTCGGACTCCGCAGCGTTCCTCGATCGGGCTCGGGTGCTTCCGGGGGAGCTACGTGGCAGCTGCTTTCGCGAATGAGAACAGAGAGCGAGCGAGGCTCTTGAGTTCTTTCTTCGGCTCTGATGCGGTTCGGAGTCGGCTTGAGTTTTGACTTTCACAAGTTACTGAGTTTCCCTAATTCCCGGCCGCTCCATCTCCGATCACCACCACTTCTTCCGGCTTATCCTCACGTCACGATTACTCCTCATCGACCGCGACTCGGTTCACTCCTTCAGTTAAGATGCCGGTGCTGTCCAGTTGTGTTTCCGATCGGGCTCCGTTCTGACTGCGAAGCTAGTCCTTTGCTTCTTCACTCGTTTCTGTGTTCACCTTCTTCTCTAGTCCACGCTTTGCCCTCGATCCCTCACTCCTCCTGACTCCGGACAACCGGGAAACCGCCCCCCTCCGCCTCTCGCATCACCATTCTCATTGAGACAATCAACGCCCCGCCGATGCTGCCGCAATCCACCTCTCCGCCATCCAAAATCCCCCCTCCGCCTGCAGAAAATTCGCAAGCTCTTGCCCGGATTGTCCACTCTCTGGAGATGACTCGTGAGATGGAGAAGCCCTGGTTAGGTGAGAAAGATGGGGAAAGGAGCAACTCTTGTGGAGACGAGGGACGCACGAAGAAGCCCGTGCGAAATGATCCCCAGTTTTAGACGGGCATTTTTTGTTTAAACGGAATAGAATTTCGTCACTCTAGTCCTGCATGAGATAGAAATAGGATAGATAACATTTTGAGAGAAATTCAATTCAACTTCATCTAATACTTGCATGTAATCTTGCACGATTGGAGGATATTGTAATTCTTGAAAAAACAAAGTGCAATTTTTATAGAACTTAATACATGTCCATACTTCATATGTAAGCAACGGTCCATTTGCATATAAGGGTGTGTTTGGTAATGTTTCTGTTCAAAATTGTTCTAGGAAACAAATAGAAAAAACTATTTACGTGCGGGAACAATTTTTTAACAAAGAACGCGTTTGATAAATTTGTTCCTAGAATAAAAAAGAACAGAAACACATTTGGTAAATTTGTGTTCTTTTTTTTTTCTTTTAATTTTTAATTTTTTTTCTTTCTTTTTCTTTTTTTCTTCCTTTTGGCCGGTCACCGGCCTCGGCCATGGCCAAAGAACCGACCGACGAGGGCTGGCGGCCTCGCCTCGCCCGGCGGTGCGAGGTCGGCCTCACCTTGGCCGGGTGAGCTCGGCTGGCCAGATCACGGCGAGCCCGAGCTCGCCCGGCCAAGGCGAGGCCAAGCCTCGCAAAGGGCCACGACACTGCTGGCAAGGTCGCCGGCCCTCGATGGCCCAACGCCGCCATGGCCAAGGCCCGATGACCAACCAAAGAAAAAGAAGAAGAAAAGAAGGAGAAGAAAAAAACGATGAGAGAGAAAATTTGTTTCTCAAAAGTGTTCCAAAACAAGAAAGAAGTTTTTTTTTTTTTTTTTCTATTTTTTTTTTTTTGTTCCCAGGAGCAAAAATAGATTTTGAACAAAAACGCAAACAAACGCGTTTCCGTTCTTTTTTTATTCTCGGAACAAAAAAAATAGGAATTGTGTTCATAAACGAAATAAAGAACACAAAACAAATAGGACCTAAGGGACCTGATGATGTACATCACGCTAGTGAGAAATTGATTAAGCTAGCATTATTAGTCTTGTGTCAAGGTTTCGATTTGCAAATACCTACAGATCTTTGTATATCATGATTTGTGTTTTTGACACTGTATTGTTATGTTCATGTTCAATAGCCTGTAT
>CM024641.1:29626495-29748341 GCA_014182715.1 Eucalyptus cloeziana | reverse complement strand
TCAATCAAAGGGATCTTCGAGTTGTCAGATGATTGAGATGAAAGCCCGTCAATCCTGTTCGCCCATACAATCAGGATCTTTAGTTTTCATAAGTAAAACCTTCCAAGTTTACTTGCCTTTCAAATGATCTTCATATCAAAATTGTTTCCAAAAAGAATAAGTAATAAGTAGGTGCTGCATCCAGCCATAAGATCATCCATCAACCATACGAATCGAATCTATGAGAATTATCCCGCATCTGGATAAGTCTTCATTCTTCGGTTTGGAAACTATTGTTGGAGAAAACTTCCTTATTTGTTTTGAAGTTGACAAAACATTTCCATCAGTCTAGTCTGAAGACTTATAGACTCTATCGTCAAAGTCTGAAGACCTCCAGACTCAAGATTCAAAGTCTACCGTCACTGATAGTTTTCAGACCAACTAAGAGAAGACTTATCCAGATGCAAGTATATCTTTAAGGATTTGGTTCGTACGGTTGAAGAAGATCTCACAGCTGGAGATAGCACCTCGTGATCAATTACTCTTATTGAAATCAATTTGGATAATTAGATATGTTGATTAGCGAAGTATACTTGGAAGGTTCTACTTATGGAAACCTAGATTCTGATTGTACGGGCGAGCAGGATTGGTGGGCTATCATCATATTCCTTCTATAACTCGAGATCTCCCTAAATTGATTCTATCCAACGGGTAGATTGGAAGAACTCCTTTGGAAGGTGCCAACGAATATGAAGGCATGGAGGAGTATATAAGGAAGACGCTTAAGTTATTCAAGTGTGTGTGTGATAGAAGAATTCTAAAGTCTGAAGCTCTTAGTTCTTTGCTATTTCATTCGCTGAGCTTATACTATATTCGAAAGAGAGATAAATACTTGTGAGACCTTGAGGAAGTGTAGTAGAGTCTCTACACTGTGGAATCAAGGACGTGAAACTGTAAAAACTCTTTTGATTCTTAGTGAAATCCAGCCGGTGGGCTGTCAGTGTGGGAGAGTGGACGTAGGCTTGGTCTAAGCCGAACCACTATAAACCTTGTGTCTCAATTCTCTTTCCTTAATCTCTTTACTTTAAGTTGTGGTCATATATAACTGTTTACAGTCTTTTACATCTTCAGTCTACTATTCTTAAAAGACGAATTAAGTTGTTAAGTTTTGCAAAAACCTATTTATCACCTATTCACCCTCTCTAGGTGTTATTACTAGCCTTTTCAACTATCAGTAAGGGCAGACCTTGAATCTAAGGTCTAGCTGTCTTCAGCCTTTGACACTTCAGGCTGAAAGTCTTCAGACTAGACTTTGGAAAGGTTTTGTCAATCTTCAAAACAGTAAAGGAGTTTTCTCTAACAACAAGTCTAATAATCAAAGAAATGAACTTTCATTTATCAAGAAAAACATACCAGAGATGTTATCTAAAAGTTTGGAATGGAAAACTGCAAGAAGACTGAAACTCTCATATCAAGTTCTTCGAAACTTGACAATGATGAAGATGGAAAGAAAGTTGACCAAAAGACATACAGAAACATGATTGGTTCTCTTCTCTACATTACTGCTTCTCAACCTGATATTCTATTAAAAGTGTGTATGTGTGCTAGATTCCAAGCCGATCCTAGAGAATCTTATCTTAGTGCTATTAAACGTATGATCAAATATATTGCATCAAATTTAAAGTTAGGTCTATAGTATCCAAAAGGATGAGACTTTGCATTACTTGGATACTCAGATGTTGATATAGATGGTTGTAAAGTTGACAGGAAAAGTACGAATGTGCCAACTCTTGGGACAAATGTTGGTATCATGGTTCTCAAAGAAGCATAACACTGTGGCACTCTCAACGGCAGAGGCAGAATATGTTGCTCTTGGGAGTTACTGTTCACAAATTCTTTGGATCAGGCAACAACTAAGGGACTTTGAAATAGAATAATCTTACACTGAAATCAGATGTGATAACACAAGTGTGATCAACCTCACCAAAAATCCTATTCTCCATTCAAGGGCAAAGTATATTGAAATTCGCCATCATTTCATAAGAGACTATGTGTAAAATGGCGAAATCAATGTTCATTTCATTAATTCGAAGAATCAACCGCTAGATATCTTCACCAAACCATTGGAGAAAGGATTATTTGAGTTTATTCGTGAAAAGCTAAATATTACTCTTGCATCTGGCTAAGGTTTATGGACGAGCAGACTCATCAATTCAACCTTTGGTAGAAACATCCTTCTAAAAGCCTTCCAGACTTAGATAATTATATTTCAAATTTTGGCATGTAAGTTTCTTTCCTTCTTGAACAGGTATGATTATTTTTGAATTATTACTTGCATTTTATATTTTTGAAAATTGTTATATGTTTGCTGATTTTTTTAATTAGTTTTTCAATAATTGTTGACAATTATATTTAAAATTTTTAAAAAACTGAAGTTTTTTTTGTGCCTGTTCGGTTGCCTTGGTTCATTTTCTTTAAATAAAATATTCGACCATTTTTCCCGATAACCAGACTCTCTACAAACCCTAATCTTTCTCTCAATTTCTCGCTTCTCTTGATCTACTCTCATATTCTTTGTAGAATTTCTCACTTGATCACTCATGAACATGTCATCAAAATCCTCTAAGTCTGTTTCGATGTCTTATTAGAGGAAATCCTCTCGCATTGCTAGTCATGAGCCTCAATTTGTCCTTGAAAGTCCAACGCATATTGATCTCACCGGGGATGAATCGCCTCAAAGCACGAATCGATAATCAGTGGAAGAAGAGGTTACACAAGAAATGACACCTATTTCAATAAGAAAGCCCGAGGTATTTCTCAAACATCATGAGTTTTTGAAAAAGGAAGGAAGTCTTATGGATTTCATAAGTTCGTTCTTGAAAGAAAATGGCTATGAGAACAAAACCTTGTTCTATAGAGTCATGGAAAACTTAGGGTTGGTAAAGGCTAGAAGAACATAAAAGGAATTTTCAAACTTTTCTATTGATCCTCACTTTGGCATAGAGGGTCAGACTGAGAGCAAAAAGGAAGATGATGATGAGAGGGTGTTTAAAAATTTCCAACCCAAAATAAGTGTTGCTGTAGAAATCGCTAGAATAAAATGGAAATTATTTCGGTTCAAGGACCATAAGAAAGTCTACTCTCAAATGCTGAATTGGGGGGGATCAACCCTTGAACAATGGATTTTGATTTCCTGAATCCATCAAGGTGAACTTACGAGAAAAATTTGCCAAACTTCAGATGGAGAGGTTCTGTGTGGAGTCGTCTAATGCTTATCCTGAATTGACTACTTACTTTTATTCCAACATGTTTGTTTTGGATCCCACTCGTGTTCAATTTACTATGAGTGATAAAGTTTTGATGCTGATGTTAATTTGTTGGTTCACATTCTAGGAGTAGAAATGAATGGATTCTTGCCCATCAATGTGTCCAACGAATAGGTCACCAAGTTTCCAGTGAAGGACAAGATTCCTAGGGGAAACATTACTTACTCTAGGATGTTTGCTTCTAATATTTTACCCACAATATCATCATCAACTGCATCAAACTGAAGGTTGCTTCAAAAACTGATGTTTCCATATTCAAGGTAAAAATGATGTGGGCCATCTACAATGGTGTTGCTTTCTCACTCCCTCACACGATCATACTGCACATGTACAGAATTGTCATGAAGGGGAAAAGGGACAACTTTCGTATACAACATTGGGAACTAGACTTTTCCAACACTTCCAAATTCAACCGCCATCTAATTTTTGCTCTAGAACAATTGATCCCATGTAGATTGGACTTAAAATGAGATTGAAAGATCTATTTGGAGTCTTGAAACTTTTGAAGGAAGAATCTGTTAACAAAGCTAAGTTAGGATCTACGGCTAAAAAGAAGCGCAAAGGGAAGGGTGTTGTCTCGTGAACTCCAAAGAGAAAACGACTTGTTATTCTTCTACAAGATGAAGAAGAGGAAAATGATGAAGACGAGACTATCTCTGATGTTGTGGCAAATATTGCCATGTGAAATCCTCTAGGTGGTATAACCGATTCTGAGGATGAAGAAGAAGATGAGAGCGAGAAAGAATCGGAAGAAGTGAATGAGAAGAAATTGGAGTCAAAGAGAGTGAGGAGGATCACTTAAATGATGAAGAGGGAGATGCCAATATGAACACAGGATAGGAGCATTCTGACAAGGTATGAGAAGATAAGAGTAAAGTTGATGCAGGAGATGTTAGAGAGAAGGGAACTAGTCAACAAACCAATGCTGGAAGAGAAGGAGTGTAGGAAGGAGGAGTTCTTCCTCAGATTATAGCCACTGTGACAGGGGGAGTAGGTGAGAAAACTCCTGTTACTGACTAGACTATTGAACCAACTGATAATGATGGCATCAGTTAATCTTCTCTAGATGCTGAAGATATTTATGTATCTCATTTCCCTAAAGTTTCTCCTGGGGTCAGGACAAAGAAGCTAATGTTCAAGGGGAGCACCACATTTCACATGTTCAGGTCGGTGTTCCTTCACCTCTAGATACTCCACCAGTATATTTTGCCAAAGCTAGTGCCCAAATTGAACCAGAATCAAACTATCCTTGGATAGTAGAGCTCTTTTTAGAGATTAAGGCATAGCAATATGGGATGGAGGTTAAAATTTAGAAGTTACATGCTGCTCTCAGTACTATCTCAGAATCTCTCACCAAAAAGATATAGTCTCTTGATGATAAAGTCCAAATCATAAATCAACAGGCATCTAAAAATTTAGTGAAGGTCAAGACTTTCTTTTATCAGTGTCTGACTAAGCTTGAGGAGACCATGCAAACTTTGGAAGATTTCCGACTTGTTCGTGTTCCTAGGAAACCTTGATCCTTTTAGAACCAAACTCTTTTTCTTATTTTCTTTGTGTTTGTTTCATTCTCTCTTTTTGCTGTTGATAAAAAGGGGGAAAGTTTTGCATATTTGAAGCTTTGGTTGGTGCTGATTGAGTTTTTCTATGCTGGTGTGGTTTCTTTTATGCAGACTATTGATTGGTGTTTTTTGTGAGTGCAGACTAGGTGTATTTTGTGCAAACTTATGCAACTTTATTGTGCTTGTGCTTAATGTCTATTATCAATTATCATGTGTTGCTAAAGTGTTGTATTGCAGGATAACTTTCATATTATGCTTAAATCAGCATGAAAGTTTTGTCGCCATAAAAAATGAGGAAATTGTTGAAAAAACTATTATCGGGTTTTGAAGGTGACAAAACTTTCTTGTTCTTGTTCTTATTCTCAAGAATAGTATACTTCTAAAGACATATCGTAGACTCTTGTCAAAGTCTATTCGTTCTAGAAGTCTTTCACACTCTAACGTAATTTAGGCTGAAACCAAGTCCAGAACGAAGATATAATCAGACTCAGATTTATTAATCCTGCGACAATGATTCAGTATGAACATAATAGAGATTTATTCCTTAATATTTGGCTTTCTAGCAAAAAATCTCACTTACCTTTTATAGATATATTGATGGAATCAATCACGAATTGATGAAATCAATCTTGAAGACAAGTTCCTTTTTGGGAAGCATCTACTTATGGAAACTTAGATTCTGATTATATGGGCGATCGGAATCAACGGATTTTCATCTCAATCTTCAAACGGCTACAAGATTTTCTTAATTGATTCTATTCAATGGATTGATTGGAAGAAATTCCTTTAGAGAATGCCAACGGCTAGTGAAGCGTAGAGGAGTATTTAAGGAGGTCATTTAGTCTTATTTGAGATAGAGCGTGAAAATTGAAATTTTAAAGTCTAAAACATTTCCAACCACTTGTTCTTCAACAACAGCTCTTACAAATTGTATTCAAGAGATAAAATCACAATAGGAGTGACTTAGTGTGGGAAAAAGAAATCTTCCACTGAGTGTTTACACTCGAAAAATTGTACTTTTCTGTTGATACTTTAGTGAATTTCAGCTAGAAGGCTACCAGCTTAAAAGAGTGGATGTAGGCTTGATCTAAGCCGAATCACTATAAATCTTGTGTGCAATTTTCTCTTCCCTTAACTCTTTTCAATTGTATTTGTTGCAACTTTTTAAGTTTCGCAAAAATCTATTCCATCCCTTATCTGATTTTGATTTTTCATCAAAAGTCCGGTGGCTCTTTTAATCAAACTTTGACTCTTTTATAGATTTTGTTTGCAACTCATTTTATTTCACATTTATTTGTCAAAGTTTATTTTAAACACCTATTCACCCCTCTCTAGGTGTTAATACTGGCATTTTCAAGGCATGCACATGGTACGTGGCTTGATTTCTACTCTAGACAACTTAACAAAATGGAGCGACAATGATGATTGGACTAGCCATAGGCATGCAAATTGAGGTGGGTACTTTTGACACCAAGAAAGAGATTTAGGGATTGAGATGAGCGACTTGTATGACGGGCATGCACTCGAAGTGGTATCCATCTCAATACCATCCTAAGTGATCTTGTGCGCCCTAAATCCGACAGTAGGTTGTGTGCGTAATAGTGTAGTGTAAATGCCTAGGCAAGCACAACAGTTTATATGTAAACAACACTTCAATAATTCAAATTCAAAACATTTATTCCCAACTCCAACCTACAAGACAAGGGTTAGCAATCGCTACTCCCCTTATACCTCTCATCTACAAAAATATTTAACACCTTAAATGTTTGGGGCGTACCTTGAATTCTCATTGCCAAACAAAAATATTTTTGAATAAGATAAAATTCGGCCTAAGTCCACTAAGCGTTTTAACTCAAGTCCCTAGCAGAGTCGTCAAGCTATCGCAACCTCCCCAAAGCGAGTGGGAGCATGTAGGGGTTTGGTTAATGGATTATTAACCCTAGACTTAACTTAGGCTCTCCTAAGCTCATACAAATTCACAACTTGGGACTTAAGTTATCAACATGTAAATGATTTTTCAATTAGGAGTCGTCACTAATCTATTTTTAGTGGATCAATTGGAAACCCAAGTAAAGTAATGGGAAAATTACTTCACTTCTACGAACCAAAGATTAAATGAGTTTGAAGACTTAATTATGCTAGATTTCTCTACTGCCCTTTCGGTACATTTTCTTTTTTATTTCAATAAAAATGTTTTGCAGGCAACTTGCATTGATTTTAAATTACTCCTAACAAATGAGGTGGTTATTGCAAGTGCGCAACCATTATTTAACATTCAAGAAAGCAAAGCAATAAATAAATTGTAAGCACATGAAGGAAATACTTACCTTAGAGTGATGAAAGCATCTGCGGTGTAAGTTTAAGAATCATATTAGCGATCCTAGATATGATCTCTAATTAACACGCAATCACTCAAGTTCTTTTAGGATTTTCACTCATTTAAATGAAACCCAATCTATGTGTAATGTTATACAATGACGTATAAAAATGTCTAATTAAAATAACATGTAATGTGCAACCTAACATGCAAAAAATATGTCACGCGACATTAATTATATGACCTAATCTATGACAAGAAAATATTAAATGCGACTATCCAAATATGTCATACATTTAAGTGATCCTAAACATGCAATGACTAGATGTTGTGCAAGGGATGACCTAGTTCTATGTGACACACACATGATATTTTTTAGGTTCTATTTTCCCTTTTAATAAAATTAGAAATTAAATTTTCCCAATAATATAAAATGCAATTTAAATTAAGGAAAAGAAAATCTAACATCCTAAGGTATAGTTTTTGGTATTTTTTTATTTCAAAAATTCGGAATAAATAGATTTCCTAATTTGAACATGAAATCTATCCTAAAACAAGTAATATTCTAGCAAAAATTAAATCCAATTCAATTATATTTTTTAGGTTTTCTTTTATGGAAGCAAAATCAAATCAAACAAAGCCATTTAGAGCAAGAAATCATTTCCATAACAAGCACGACGCCGAATCAAACAAAATATTATTTTTATCCATTTGATTTTAGAAATAAATTAATGAATCGTATCTTAGGCATGAGATTGGATTAGACAATTTTTCATGAAATCACGAATCATATCTCAAGTGTGAGATTGGAATGATGATTTTTTTCGTGCAATCGTGAATTATATCTTGAGCATGAGATTGAATTGATGATTATGTCATGTTAGGAAATTAAGGAATAATTCCTAATATAAAAGGTTGCTCGAGATTTTGGGTAGGACAATATATCAGGGAATTCAACTGACATTAGAATATTTCAAGGAATGATAGCAGAATATATGGAAACTGAAGTAACCAAAATTCTTATCTAGCTCTCGATGTCAATCGGATGGATTTCCATTAAGTTTAAGATCATTCATCTAGGTCCATTTGCCATTGGTCCAATGCAAATGAATATAATTTATGCTTCTAAAACTATATGATATGCAATTTTATTCTAATATTTTTGTTTAGGGGTTAAAAAATTAATTCTTAATTTTTATGCAATAAATTATTAAATGATTAGTAAAAAATTAGGTGTCAACGATAACATGGACGAAAAAAATGAAGGCTATTGTGTCAAACCGCTCGTCAACTAAATAAATTCTCCACATGCATTTCAAAAATTGGAAATTTGTCTTGGGGCACGATTTGAGGAAAATTAGACAAATCTTTTTTAATTTTTTATCGTCTCAAGGTGAGACTAATCATGGTCGTTCCCCAAGACGTGCTTCTTCATGGATGATTCGCTAGCCCCACGCCATAATCACATTTGGCATTTTTCATATATACTTGGATTTGTTGTTTTTTCGTGAACATTTTCTACAGTCCTATTGAAGTTGGCTGAATTATACGGTTTGATTTTTTTTTTTTTTTTTTTTTTTTTTAGATTTTGAATTTGAATTTCAACATTTTAGATGCCTTAGATGCCTGGAATGCATTTTTAAGGATTCCTTGTGAAGTTTTTTCCCATATGTATTCATGAAACATCACAAATCGTGGAGAGAGTGACCCTCACAAAATAACAATTTATTCACTACTTTATTTTCCAAACATTCATCGTCAGCCCCTTAAAGGTGGTGTAACTAGATGACCTATTAATCGAAATATCAAAATTTTAAGATAAAGAAAAGATCCCATTCATTTTAATGAACGGCCGAAATTATTCCGACCTTTTTTATTTCCTTTTTCTTCTTTGGTTTTACCCATGACCCCGACTATTTAGGGACACCCCACATTCCTTCCGGGTCCTCCATAGAAGATATAGTTCCCCAACAAATCGGTCGTCCCTCCTTGGATGTTGTAGCACTTTGGTTTACCCGCCCAGTTCTGGAGGTTTTGCGTAGGGATGAGGCGGTAGTTCCCATTCACCACTTGTAACTTCCGAATATAGGCGGCTTTTTCCAACCCTTCTTGGGCGAAATGCCCGCTCCCCATCTGGGTTCTCGTATGAGAGCCCGAGGGTTTCGAGTTCACGATCTCCCCGTCAAACGTCACCATGCTCCCGTGGCCCCGGAGGTGAGTGAACAGGACCGATGGCCAGTACCCGACCAAGATCATTGGTTCGACTAGGAGCCACCAATTCCCTTGAGCCGGATCCTATGCAAGGTGAGAAAGAAGGACCATAAGAGTACTTGATGTCCAAGGCAATCAAATCAACCTCACGCTCACCAAACTCTCTTTTCATGGAGACATTTCAATGGATTGGATGAGGACATCGTTATATTAAGTAGGTCTCATCAACTTTTCCGAACCCACTAAATTAATAACTATATAGAATTTAGTATATTCACTTAGTCACCTAATAATTTCTTCATTTCAAGTGCCCCGTTGCATACCAATGAATCAATGCTCACAAATGGAAGCCCAAGTGCATTGTGGTCCATCAGATCGACTTAAAACAATTCAGATGTCTTTAATTACTTCCCTGTCAAAACAAAGAGATTATTCTTTATTTTTTCAAGAGACAACCATAGAAAAATTCACACGTTACTTCAAATGACTTTAAAATGTGGAATTTCTATTTTTAAAGATTAGTGTTGTTTTTATTAAACAAAATCAAGAGTTAAAAAGAAGAAGAACATAACAAAAGCAAAAGATCATCACAATCACACTAAAAATAAATTGATTTTTTCTTATCCTCGTATCCATTTGGAGAATGACACTACGGTGTCCAACTTTCAAGAAACTATTCGAAACCTTGAAATTGTCAAATAAATTGTGAGAATTCCGCTTGCCGATACTCCATCACAAGTTAGAAAATAATGTTGCAGTTTCCTCAAATTTGATCGCCGGTGAGACTTACAAATTTTCAAACTTGACTTGGAAGTACTGAAAATTTCATTTTCCAAAATTGGTATCAAAGCAAGCCAAAGTGATTAAAAAAAAAAGGAAAAAGTGGGGAGAATTTTGGAGCACAAAGCAACAAGGCAATCACGGTAATTATTCCAAGTTTCCAGTGCAAGTGTGAATATATATTTCAAAACTATAGCTATAAAGCCTTTGTAGGGTGACCATCAATCTTATTTTATTTTAATTTTAGAGGGTAATTTTTACTCTCATTTTCCACCTAAATCTCTTCTGTTAGATCACGGGGGTTCGATGCCGCGTTTAAGGATGAAGACCATCTCAGGTTGCCTTTGTTACAGCCAGGTGACGCAAGTATTGCCAAATAACGATAAAAAAATGCTAGTAGGTTTAACAGTTCAAGGACCCTCTGGTGTTTCCCTCTGTAAATAGTAATTCTTGGTTGTTTGTATAGTTCCGCTTTAAGTTTATTACCATAAAAGCAAAAAATATTGCCCTCAATATTGGTATATTCTGACGATTGGTATTTTAGTGTCTAATTAATAGGTGACGTGTGACTTTACACAAATAACGTACACAAGCCTAGTCTTGGGATCATCTTATATCAATTCGAGCATTACGGCAATTCTAATTTTGTAAATAAAAAAGTTGTTTTCAATTATCGTAAAGCGGAAAGTAGTTTTTTCTCCGTTATGAGCAAGGTTATTTTCATTCTACTTTTTGACAAGAAGAATTACATCCTTTTCATTCAATTTTGAGCAGGTTTTGGATGATGGGTGATTCAAAAAAAAAAAAAAAAAAAGTAAATGCATAAGCGTGGACTTTGAATCCATGATATCTTTTTTATTTTTTCTAATTAACTGGAAAAAATAGGGCTCTAAATTAATTATTACCTTCCAAACCATCACGGTAAATTCATTTGACCAGCATTGTAGAGGGACCATGGATTAAGTGTTGCCCCAAGTGCAAACCAATTGTCGGTATGGATAAATCCTGAGCACAGCAAGTTGTAACATCATGATCGGTAGTTATCATTCTACATGGAATCAAAGTTGCAAAAAACGTTAATCTCACGATTTTAGGAAACTATCTATGTAGGAAAATTATTTTATTTTATTTTTGTTACTTACAGTCCAATAAATGAAGAACCTCGGATTGCTGTCCCCATACAATTGTGGATATGTCTGAAGAAAATAAAAATAAATTTATTCTCTAATTAGTAATCCCGTTTGACACAGCAACAATGTCAACTAACCATTAATGCAATCAGTTGGGAAACTAAATTTGGTTTTTACGTGTTTATATCACATAGTCAGTGACTTGCCAACTACACAATAATTGCATGCCAGAATAAATTGACCCAAGGAACATAGGATTTTTAATGATTTTGCTGAACATATACATAAATATTTTGCTTCTTCGATTGGACCATCCAATAATGACAACCCTTTTCTTTCCTTAATTTCCCCAACTTTGGCACAGGCAGATAATATTCTAGTTTGTATTTCAAGTTCTGGGCACTTAGTTTTAAAAACACATTATTATATATTTTAGATTGGTTAAGTATATTTGAGTTTGGCACTATCTCCTACCAAAGAAAGAAAAAAAGACAAGAACTTGATTAAAAAACCCAACTTCTGGGGAAAAAAATTCAAATTCTCTCAACTCAATATTAGCCAAACATTAAGATCAAATTTCCATTTAAGAAAAGAAAAATAATTTCAAATGTTTCAATTGGTATCTCAGAATTTCTTAATCAAGAGATGGGTTGACCTAAAATAAACTACTCATCCGTGACCCAAGGACCATCCACAAATCGAGAAATACATGTGAAAATCCAGTTGTTTTCTCTAACCTGTTGAGATTGTGAATTAAAACCCTAAATTTACTTTGTAGCTGAAAAAAAGGAGCGAGACCAAGAGGACTGGTCAAAGCTAATTATCTAATAGGAAATGTATAAAAAAAATTAAAACTTTTATTGGGGGCAAAATGGAGGAGAAGAAGAAGATGAAAGAGTTCCTGCCAGCCAACTTCAATGGTGTTAAGGTCAACGTTCATAGAGCCAGCGACGACCCACAACTGGGCGAGGCTAAATTCATTTTGTTCAGCCACATATGGTTTCCACAAATTTATGGTAGCTCGGGCTCCATAGTATCGATTTCCACTCACAGACCCTACCGCATACTGCACAAAAAATATATAAAAAATAAATGAAATCAACCATTACAAAAGAAAAAACATGATTTATAATATAAATTTAAAAGAATAAAAGGAGGCGACTGTTTCATAATCCTAGATTGAAATTCAATTTTAGTAATTGTCCGTAAGAGTCTCTCTATACTCGTTGCCACTTTGGAAGATTGGCACATACAAAAAATAGAGAACGACCTACCGAGAAATTTCTAAATTTAATAAACATTGAGTTGGTAATCTGGTTTGACTTGATTGAGTTCATAACTAGCATGTATCGTATGTTTTTTCTTCTTTTAAAAAAAATGAAAAACATGAAAAGATGTTTTTGGTACAAAGTGAATGAATATGTTTCGCTAGCTTGATAATAAATAGCCCGCAAAAATTGGAGGAAAGCGCAAGCAAACATAATGTCAAAATTTAAAACCAGTCTGAAGGGTACAAGCCGAAAATAAAAAGCAGTTTTCTGTCTTCATGATATGACTTTTTCTCGAAACTAAATTTGACCAACTAAAAAAATTAAAAGGAAAAAAAAAAGAAAAGGGAAAGAAGCAGAGAGACTGAACACCAACATAAGGAGGAGGGAACAAAGAGACGATTGTGTCTGAATTTTCTCCTCCACTTTTGAGACAAAAATAGGCAAAGAGACTTATTTTCAAATATGAATTTTATTTAAACTCAGATGATAATAATTTTTCAAATTGAAATGAAATTATTATGATTTCTCTTAAATTACTCAGAAAATAAAGAAAATGCTTGAGATGCACTAATCTTTGCTCAACTTCAATGGTAAGGTCTCTTCTTGTTACCTCACGAGCAAGGCTTGAATTGTCTGTACTGAGATGTCTTCTCACTTTCTTCCCAAACATCTGAAATGAAGAAGCCCTCAACATGTCTGCTTCACTCGTCCTCCGAATCGGCACTGTCCCTTCTGGGCATGCCTCGCCTGACATACTCCACAGTTGGAATGTCTCTGCGGCCGCAACGGTTGAATTATGCCCATTCGGCCTCTTTGGCGGATCCTGTGAATTTCATGAAGAAGAAGAAGAAGAAGAAGAAGAAGAAGAAGAAGAAGAAGAAGAAGAAGAAGAAGAAGAAGAAGTAAAATTCAGGGGCCTCAAAAGTCACAGAATTCATTTTCTTGTCATAGGTCAAAGAAACTGGGGTGATACCAATGGCTTTTGTCCCTTTAATAGAGGATGATCAAAGGCCGGTTGCTGGTGAGATAGAACGCAGTCTATTATATCTCCATCAGGACTCTGCAAGCAAGGAAAAAAAAAAAAACAGAAACAGAGAGACAAGAATGAGGGGAAATCAAGGTCAGTTGGCAAAGAAAATGTAGTTTAGCAGATGAAATTAGTTATATGAAATGCGATCGATGGATTCAGGAGCGATGGTACAAGTTATTTTTCTTTTCTCATGATGATGTGGACCATTTGGTGTCCAAGGTCTCTAAAAACATAGCGGTTCTCTTTCTCAAAAGCAAAAAGAGAAAGTTGGATATGAGATTTTGTGATATCATTGTTGAGTATCCTAAAAGCTATTAATGAATTTGTGATTTATTATTTAAATATTCTAATACTCCCCATCACATTTAGTATGGTCTTTTGCCTATTACTAAACATGGAAATTTTTCCAACAAAAAAAAATGGAAATTTAATTGGAGGGGCAAATAGGATCTAGTAAGATTTAAACTCAAAACCTTCAATTCTGATATCATATGAAATTTTGTGGAACCAATGTCAATTATTTTAAAAACTTCAACTGTTAGATGAAGGCGTGCTTTATTATTTAAATATTGTAAAAATGGGTTTGCCTGAATTATTTTGACGGGAGGCTTGTTGATGTCCTTGAGACGAGCCCTTATCATCTTCAGCTTTTGCAACTCATCCTCGGGCTGGAAAGTCCGATTCGTGACGCGGGAGGCAGCAGTTTTCAACGAACGAACGTGACAAAAGAAGGGAGAAGGGACAAGGAGGAAGAGCACTAAAATGGGAATGATTGGCGACGGCGAGAGGGATATCTTGAAGGAGGAGGGACGCCAAGGACAAGCGCGACAAAAAGAGCTGCTCGCGCCACAATCCATAATGGCCCTTGAGAAGCTTCCTGCGAGGGCCTGTCGTTTCTCTCTTCGGCTACACCTGGTCGCCCGCTCGTCTGTGCGCAGCAACATGGGCCTTGTCCTCTTGCACCCGTACCGATTTCCGCCGAGAGACTGCACACCCCACACCGTATTCAGGGTCGCGCTGCTTCCATTCCAATCCCCCCTCCCCCCCTTCGGTTTTTATAGTCTGACACGCCTCGAACATCCAGAGACGAGAGGAACTGCTTATTTCACTTATTATATTCGCAAAAAGCCAACGAGGAGCAAATCATAGGGATAGAAAAGAAAATTATGGTTTTCGCCTTCTAAACATGCTTATCTTTTTAATTAGGATTAGTACCATGAAAAATTTTAAATTGTACATCTACAACAAACTTACCCCTAACAAATTTTTGCGTCATCAAAAACCTCAAATTGGTAAAATTGTGATAAATTTACCTCGAACTAATATGAATTTTCACTTGGACTTGCCATGTTAATAAAGTTATTGCTAGATGTCATTCAACTTAACAAATTCATGGTAAAATTTGATGGAAGTTAATCAAGGATAAATATGTCACCAGTATATCAGTTTGGGGTTTTTAGTGAACTCAAAAATTAGTTTGGGATGAATTTATTACGAGAGTGTCAATGTGGGGTTTATGATGATCCAAAGATTAGTTTGAGAAATTTTATTACGGATGTATTAATTTGAGATTTTTCATGATATTAACTATTTTAAGTTCATGTAGGAAGAATATTGCATAATAAATCTACATAAGAATGGAACTAGAGAAAATTATTTCATTTGTTAAAAAGCGAATTAAATGAATTTTCGGTCGATATGTGCATGGAACAAAAAGGAGTAAGTAATTTAGAATTATTAAAATATGAAACGGGAAGAATAGTCCTTCCTTAATGTCAATTCAAGGAGTTGGCTAGAAGAGCGGTGTTTTTGGTCGGATTCCCTAGCCTTGACATAGTTTTAATAATGAGTCTTTTGAAACTATTACAGTAAGTTGCGAAGGCTCAAGGCTCGCGGCGCAACAACCCCTTCATACTCCTTTTTGGTTCCACGCATAATTTTAAGTGGTACCGACTTTTCTCACCTTATGAATTTTCAAAATCAAACCTTCCTTTGCTAAATATGCTTGATAGTACCGTCAAAGCACTCGACACTCATAAACTTGACCACAAAAAATACTATCATTTATTTTTTTGACTCTATTGCCCTTGTGAAAAGTTTCAGAATACTTTGCCGGTTATTTAACCATTGTACCAATCTTTTTTAGCTATGGTGCCATGAGCAAGCAAATTGCACAGGATCAAGAACTGCAAGTTTCTGCACGTGCAATAGTTAGATTATGGAGTAGGTGCATGCTCATGTCTAACCTCCCAGCCATGTATCCATCTAGATCGTGGAGGGTTTGCCATCCATAATTAAAAAGTTTAAAAGTTATTTATTGATATATCAAATTGTGGCCAAACAACTTTCCGCATGTAGAATAAATATACCATTGACTTTTCTAATGACCAAACAATTTCCGCCAACCTTTTATTCAAGGAATAAAAACTCACCATTAAAATTTCCATCCAAGCAAGATGCTGTGACACATGACGTGAATAAAAATGACTTTTAGAAAAAAAAAATAGAAAGAAAAAGAGCCGCATTGATCTCAATAAAATTATGTGAGGCAAGTAAGTCCTAATCAAGAAAAATCATAAATGACGACAGCTTAGATAAATGATGTCTTCGAGCTTTTGTTGTTGTGCCCATGGTGTGTTTTTAGGTATAGCCGAGGTGTACTTTTGTACACATTAGTCTAGTTAGCCTCGTCATTTGCCACATAAATTGTATCGATGGATATTTTTGTCCATCAAATAAAAATCCGCAGTTTCTTTCTTTTTGGGTCACTTAAAAAGTTAGGGTATTTTTGTCTCTCGGGTAAAAGTTGGTGGTTTTTTTTTTTTTTTTTTTTTTAGGAAGTGAGATTTGATCAAACCATAACTTACACACTACAACAATAATGACTTATGTATTAGCTTTCGAAAGTGATATTTGTCCCGAAAATTTGAATAGACTCATTATCTCAAATATTGGCATTTGAAAATGTCTTTAGTGAGGTCAATGATTCCTTTAATTATGACCTTTAGCTATCATTTATGTGCCCCTGGATCATTTTTCTAAAACACATGTGTCTTATATAACTAAAATAGAAGCAGAAGTATTTGCCTCAACATTTTCAAGCATGTGAATTTCCCTCTAAAGATCTGTTTGACCATAATGTGCTTTGCTAATTATTGAGTACGATTGTACTTTTCCCATGTTTATGAATGATTGATTTTTATTTTATTTTTTGGCCAAAATTGAATGATTGATGTTTGGAGGTAAATGAAATTACCAATTTCAAACTAATCAATTCAAATTTTTTGTAGACGTGGATGCTACCGTTGGTGGCTAAAGGGTGGAAAGTGCGCATAAATTAGGGGATCTAAAATTAGGGTTTTGGTGATGATGGCATTGGATCGTGGTTTCGAAGAGAGTGGTGAGAGCGACAAAATATGAGAACCTTAGTTCTAATGGAGCTCAAAGTAACATATCGTCAAAATCGAAAGGATTGATAATCAATTTATGAAATGTTATATGACCCGATATACTAAGGAAAATACACAAATTTCAAATCATCGTGTTAAAAGCCAACCGCATATAATATGTGCTCTTATCCGAATCAATTATTTGAAGTTTGATCCTTTTTTACGAGTACCGTTATATATATGTGCCCTAGAAATATATGCATATAGACAATGCATCTAAGACGATGAAATGGGATAACAAGAAATTAGCCCCTCCTTTTTTTTAAAGAAAAAATGCATTTTATCTATTGAATAAATCACATGATAGTAACACGTGAATAAAGAAGTCAATCATATAAGAGAGTTCTCAAAGTTCAAAGCAAAGTTAGTCTCAATTCACATCACCTACAAAATTGAATGGTCAACATGCACAAGAGTATGTTTTCGATGAATTTTTGAAAATCAAACCTTCCTTCATTAAATATGCTTAATAGGTACCGCAGAGGCACGAGGCACTCGTAGACTTGACAACAGAAAATATTAATTATTTATTTTTTGACTCTATTGTCCATATCGAAAGTTTCGGATACTTTGCTCAATTATCTAACCATTTCACCAATCTTTTTGTTATGGTACCATAGGCAAGCAAATTGCATATGATTAAGGCATGTAGGTTTCTACATGTGCAAGAGTTAAATATGGAGTAAGCACATGCTCATGTCCAACTCCCCCCTTCCCCAAGCCATGCATCCATTTGGATTGTGGAGGGTTTGCCGTCCATAATTAAAGTTTAAGAAGTTATTTATCGGTATATCAAATTATGGCCAAACAACTTTCGGCATGTAGAATGAAAATACCATTGACTTTTCAAATGACCAAATAATTTCACCAACTTTTTATTCGAGGAATGAAAACTCACCATTAAAATTTTGGTCCAAGCAAAATGATGTGACACATGATGTGAATAAAAATGACATTTTAAAGAAACAAATTAGTAGGAAAAAGAGATGCATCGATCTTCAGAAATGTATGTGAAGGAAATAAGTCCTAATTAAGAAGAATCATAAGTGACTAAGGTTTAAATAAACAATGTCTTCGGGCTTTTGCTAATGTGCCCACGGTGTCTTTTTAGCTCAAGCTAAGGTGTATTTTTGTACACATTAGTCTAGTTAACCTCGTCATTTACCACATTAGTTGCATTGGTGGATATTTTTGTACATCAAATAAAAGCCTGCGATTCCTTTCTTTTTGGATCACTTGAAAAGTTAGGCTATTTTTTGTCTCTCGAAAAAAGTTGGTGCTTTTTTTCATTTTTAGGAAGTGAGATTTGATTAGACCAAAACTTATACACTACAATAATAATGACTCCTGTAGTAAACAATATTTGCTTTTGAAAGATAGATTTTTGTCCTGAAAGTTTGTAAAGTCAACTAGAGTAAGAAATGTCATTAGTGAGGCAAATGACTCCTCTAATTATGACATTTAGCTATTATTTATGTGCCTCTAGAGTATTTTTCTATAGCACATGTGTCCACATATAACTAAAATGGAAACAGAAGTATTTGCCTCTAAAAAAGCATTTTCAGGCATGTGAATTTCCCTCTAAAGATTTATTTAACAAGATTGTGCTTTGCTAATTGCCGAGTACGATTGTACTTTTCCCATGTTTGTTGAATGATTGATGTTTGGAGGTAAATGAATATTACCGATTTCAAACTAATCAATTCAAATTTCTCATAGAGGCACTCCACAATTAAACCTCTATCTTCTACACATTCATTAATTGACTTAATTTTAGCAATATGGACTCGCAGTTATGGTTGTCGACGACAAAAGTGCCTTGGTGACCTGGAAGCTACCGGTGGTGAATAAAGAGTGGGAAGTGCACATAAATGATGGGATTTAAAATTAGGTGTTTGGTGATGATGGCATGGGAGGTTTCGGAGAGAGTGGTGAGAAAGATAAACTATGAGGACCTTAGATCTAGTGGAGGTCAAGGTAATGTATCGTTAAAATCAAAAGAATGTATAATCAATTTATGACATGTTATATGGTCCGATATATTAAGAAGAATACACAAATCACATCATCATGTTATAAGCCAACCGCATATAGTATGTGCTTTTATCCGAGTCAACTATTTGAAGTTTGATCCTATTTTACGAGTACCATTATATCTATGTGTCCGAGAAATATATGCGTATAGACAATGCATCTACAGCGATAGAATGGCACCATCAAAGGGATAAAGAGACATTAGCCCCTCCTTTTCTTAAAAGAAAAAATGCATTTTGTCTATTGAATAAATCACATGACAGTAACACATGAATAAAGAAGTCAATCATATACGAGAGTTCTTAAAATTGAAAGCAAAGTTAGTCTCAATTCACATCACCTACAAAATTGAACGGTCAACACGCACAAGAGTATGTTTTCAATAAATTTTTGAAAATCAAACCTTCCTCCATTAAGTATGCTTGATTAGAACCACCGAGGCATGAGGCACTCGTAGACTTGACCACGGAAAATATTAATTATTTTTTTTACTCTATTGTTCCTGTCCAAATTTTCGGAATACTTTACTCAATTATCTGACCATTTCACCAATCTTTATGTTATGGTGCCACGAGCAAGCATATTGCATATGATTAGGGCCTGCAGGTTTTTGCATGTGCAATAGTTAAATATGGATTAGGCGTATGCTCATGTCCAACTCCCCCCCACCTTACGCAAGCCATGCATCCATTTGGATCGTGGAGGTTTGCCATCCATAATTAAAGTTTGAAAAGTTATTTATCGGTATATCAAATTGTGGCCAAACAACTTTTGACATGTAGAATAAAAATACCATGGACTTTTTATTCAAAGAATAAAAAATCACAATTAAATTTTCGGTCCAAGCAAGATGATGTGACACATGATATTTTAAAGAAATGAATTAATAGGACAGAGTCACGTTGATTTCAAGAAATGTATGTGAAGCAAATAAGTCCTAATCAAGAAGAATCATAAGTGACTAAGATTTAGATAAACAATGTCTTTGGGCTTTTGCTGATGTGCCTACGGTGTTTTTTTAGCGCAAGCTAAAGTGTAGTTTTGTACACATTAGTCTAGTTAACCTCATCATTTACCATGTCAGTATCGATGGATATTTTTGTCCATCAAATACAAGACTGCGATTTCTTTCTTTTTAGATTACTTGAAAAGTTAGGATAATTTTCTTTCGTGGGTAAAAGTTGGTGGTTTTTTTTATCATTTTTAGGAAGGGAGATTTGATTAGACCAAAACTTACACATTACAACAATTATGATTTCTGTAGTAAACAATATTTGCTTTTGAAAGTGAGATTTTTGTCTCGAAAGTTTGTAGAGTCAAATAGAATAAGAAATGTCTTTAGTGAGGCAAATGACTCTAATTATGACATTTAGCTATTATTTCTATGCCTCTAGATCATTTTTCCAAAGCTTATGTGTCTTTATATAACTAAAATGGAAGCATAAATATTTGCATCTAAAAAAGCATTTTCAGGTATGTTAATTTCCCTCTAAAAATCTGTTTGACAAGAATGTGCTTTGCTAATTGCCGAGTACAATTGTACTTTTCCCATGTTTGTTGAATGATTGATATTTGGAGGTAAGTGAATATTACCAATTTCAAACTAATCAATTCAAATTTCCTCACAGACGCACTCCATAATTAAACCTCTATCTTCTACACAATTATTAGTCGACTTAATTTTAGAAATAAGGACTCACGGCTATGGTTGTCGACGACGGCAATGCCAAGTGACCCGGATGCTACCGATACTGGCTAGAGGGTGGAAAGTGCACGTAAATTATGGGATTTAAAATTAAGGTTTTGGTGATGATGGCATGGGATTATGGTTTCAAAGAGAGTGGTGAGAGAGATCAACTATGAGGACCTTAGATCTAGTGGAGCTCAAGGTAATGTATCATCAAAATCGAAAGGATGTATAATGAATTTATGACATATTATATGGTCCGATATATGAAGAAGAATACATAAATTTCAAATCATCGCGTTATAAACCAACCATGTATAGTATGTGCTCTTATATGAATCAATTATTTGAAGTTTGATCCTATTTTACGAGTACCATTATATCTTTGTGCCCTATAAATATATGCATACAGACAATGCATCTATGGCGATGGTATGGCACCATCAAAGGGATAACATGACATTAGCCCCTCCTTTTTTTAAAGAAAGAATACATTTAATCTATTGAATAAATCGCATGATAGAGACACAAATAAAAAAGTCAATCATATATGAGAGTTCTCAAAGTTCGAAAGCAAAGTTAGTAGCAATTCACATCACCTACAAAATTGAATGGTCGACATGCACAAGATTATGTTTTCAATAATTTTTTGAAAATCGAACCTTTGTTAAATATGCTTGATAGGTATTGCTGAGGCATGAGACACTCATAAACTTGACAATAGAAAATGTTAATAATTTATTTTTCCACTCTATTGCCCTTTCGAAAGTTTCGGAATATTTTGCTCAATTATATTACCATTTTACCAATCTTCTTGTTGTGGTGCCATGAGCATGCAAAATGCATATGATCAGGGCCTCCAAGTTTCTAGACATATAATAGTTAAATATGGAGCAGACGCATGATTATGTCCAATCCCCCCCCCCTTCCAAGGAAAGTTTGTAGTTTTTTTTTTACGTGAAATTTCTTTAATTTTTTTAAAAATTGAGATTCTTCTTTTTTTTCTTTTCCTCTCTACTTCTTTCTCCTTTAGCCGATCGCCAGGCGATAGGCGGCAAGGAAGAAAAAAAATAAAAAATAAAAAGAAAAGAAACTGATGTTACCAAATGAATTTATGTTCTTTTTTCTATTTCTTATTTTTAGAAATTATTCTCAGGGACAACAAACCATTTTTTCCCTTCTTATTCATGTTTCAAATCTATTCCCTTGCCACTTTTCTATTCCGGAGAATAGAAAAATTAATTGATGCTACCAAATGAATTTCTATTCTTTTACTATTCCGAGGAGCAAAAGAACAAATGAATAGAAAATGAGAAATGTTACCATGCAAACCCTTAATAATAACTTACGTGCAACATTTCAGAAACTTTTACTCCTAACTCCTCTAGGATTTGGGGTTTAGGGTTTAGGAAATGTCCTCGACCTATATAAAATCTAATAAAAATTATGTTATTTAAGTATCCATGACGTTTTGCAAAACACCGTAAGCTATTAAAATTTAATATTTCGAATTTTTTATGAAATTCTAAACTACGTCATGACAACATTTATGCATGATTTTTTGCACTGGGTTAGGACAGATTCTACTTTTTTGAATCATGTACAATATAGGTGGATAACTTTAAATTATTTTGGACATATTACATTAGCAAATTGATTTGTTTTACGTGTGCAAAACATCATAAATGTAAGAAAATATGTGTGACATCCTCAATTTGACCCCTAACTAAGGAATAGAATTACGACGATAATCGACAAATCATAGAAAAGTAAGGGATGATTACCTGAGGATAAAAATTCAATTTTACATTGGCAAACCGTGAATTTTCAGAAAAGTGAAAACGGGCCGCAAACGAGGAGCTACAAAGGCCCAAGCCACAGACAGGCCCAATGGGCCTCATGCCCATCATTGACAACCTAAGTGGGCCCATCAAGACGAACTAAGTCCACACTTGGTCCTTTGGAAGCTTGTACATTAATTACCTATGTGCATGAATAGTGTTTCATACTATAGTTTAATTAAACCCCTAAATTACCCCTTCTAGAAGCTTGTTGGCTTAATAAGACAAGGATTGTTGTCTTTTATGGAGGGGCAGACACCTATTTGAAGAAGGGAAGAGGAAGAGACCAACCTAGCTAACTTCCTTAGCTTATTTCCAAATAGAGCACATGCTTGAAATCTAGCATTAAATGAAGAATGGATAGGAAGATTTCAAGAGCTCTTGGTGGTCATTCAAAGGATTTGGCCAAGAGTAATTTAGAGATTTTTGTACTAAGCTTATTAAGACTTTGAGAAAACTAGGAAGAGAAACTCCTTTGTCTCACTCTTTCTTTCACCATCTTCTCATCTCTCATTCTCTCACTCTCAGCACTCTCTCTCTCTCTCTCTCTCTCTCTCTCTCAAACACTCCCATGCTCAAGCTCTCTCTGGCCAAGAGTAATTTAGAGATTTTTGTACTAAGCTCATTAAGACTTTGAGAAAACTTGGAAGAGAAACTCCTTTCTCTCACTCATTTTTTAACTCTCTCCCTCATCTCCCATTCTCTCACTCTTAGCACTCTCTCGCCATTTGCTGCCGCGCCGTGACGCCGCCACTACCACCCAAGACCAAGCCCTCTCCTTGCAATGCGCCTCACCGCTGTCTCACGCCGCCTCCTTGCCGTGCCGCACACCACTGCCATAGTCCATCACCATGAGCCAGTGGCCATCGTCACTATCGCCGCTCGCCGTCAAAACTTGAAAGTCGGTCCCATGAGTGACTTCCTAAATTAATTAAGATAGTAGTTACGCTTGGGATTAGGGTTATGATTAATGTTAATGATAGTTACATTAAGAGATAGATGGATTAGGTGATAGGTTATCTTGAAAGGCATTTGTGATAGCTTATCTTGAAGAGTGATAAATGCTTACGATAGCTTATCTTGAAAATTGATAAGTGCTTGTGATAGCTTATCTTGAAATGTGATAATTATTAGTGATAGCTTATATCGAGAAGTGATAAATACTTGTGATAGCTTATCTTGAAATGTGATAAGTACCAATGATAGCTTATCTTGAAAATTGACAAGCACTTGTGATATCTTATTTTGAAAAGTGATGAGTTATGTTGATAAGTAAACCCGTAGTGTGATATTGTGTGGAATTGAGGGGTGATTGCCATGAGGATATAATTTAGTAACTTTTGTTCTAAAGTATTTTGAAAAAAGAAAACTTCAAAAGGCATAATAGGGTTGATTCATGAAGTACCGCGGTGAGACATCAAGTTTTATGTGTTTACATTGATAATAAGGGAATGAGGTTCTTGTATGATTATTTTGGTATAAAAATAATCAATGGGTGATCACGTGGGATTGTTTTATGGCATTTTTGTGTGTAAAAATTTGCTAGTGTATAACGTGGGAGCATTAAACACTCTTGCATTGAGTAAATTGGAAGATAGAAATCGGTTTAAGTAGTTAGTGTGCTCGTGTGATCACTTAAATGGTTTCATAGTCATATCACTGTTGCGACCTCTTTTTTCTGGCGCCCGATCAGGGCGGGCACCTCGCGGAGGCTAATGGCTCGGCTGAAATTAGTTATGCCCGGACTCTCCCAAGTCCGCCAATTCACAACTTTAATAATCTGAGTTTTTAACCTGTGAGTTAATTTTTAAAACGGAGTCGCCACTAATCAATTTGGGGTGGCTTGATTAGAAACCCATGCGAAATATTGGGAGAAATATTCGCTCCTGCGCAACCAGAGGAATTAGGCTCGGGGACTTGATTACACTAGTTAATCACTAATGCCCTTTCGGTACCTAACCTTGTTTAAACCCTGAGGCTTTTGGATGTTTTAGGGATTTTCCACGCATTTTTGGGAAAAAACATTTTTGGGGTCCTTTTCTATTTTTTTTGGACATAAAAAGGACTTTTGGATTTTTTCGGATTTTCAGAAAATATAAGTCTTTTTGGCTTTTTCTGAATTTTTGGCATTTTTTGGATTTTTGGCATTTTTGGAAAACATGAAATATTTTTGATTTTTGATTTTTTTGGAAAATAAAATATTTTTTAATATTTTTTTTGGAAAATAAAGTATTTTTTATTTTTCTTGATTTTCTCGAAAATAGAATATTTTTATATTTTTAAATATTTTCTGTTTTTTTTGGAAATTAAAATATTTTTTAATATTTTTTATTTTGATTTTGATTTTTTTGAAAATAAGTTATTTATATTAAAATAAAAGCCGAACGCAACGCGGGCCCGACTCGGATTTTTTGCCTTTTTTCCTTTTTTGGAAAATAAAACATATATTTTTATACTTTTATATTTTATTTTATTTTTTTATTAAAACATTATTACCCCTTTTTTTAATTTCAAAATGCGACCAATCGGATCCGGGTCGGATCCGACCCGGTCAACCACCCAAAACCCCCCAACAACTACGAAACCCTAGGGCGCCGGATCTCACGCCCGACCCGACGACCCGGCGACCCGATTTCCGCCTCTCAAATCGCGAAACCTTACCCGTACGATGACCCGGATCCGACCCGTCTTCGACCCAGCATCTCTTTCGCGAGGCAAGCTGCTCGGAACCCTAGGGTTCGATGATTCGCGGCATCGGAGGAGGGGTTGGGGCGACGGCTCGCATCGATGACGGCAGCGACGTAGAGGACGGCGGCGGTTAGGTCTCGAGAGGGGAAGCAGCGACGGGGATGGCGTGAGTAGGGTTCGTCGTCACCTGTCCTCGGCGTCGACACAGCGCCTCGGCGCAGCTTGAAGAGACGGCGTCTGGGTTCGATTGAGGTGACGGCGTCGGGGCTGCGGTGGAGCTGGGGCGGACGGCGAGCGGCAGCGATCGAATGGCGATGGTGTGGGGGCAGACGACGACGGCGACGGGAACCGTTCTCGCAGACGTTTCCCGCTTTCCAGATCTGGCGCCCAGACGATCCTTCCTCTTCTCCGGCTTCCTCCCCTCCGGATCTAGGACTCCTTCGGGACCAGACCCTTCCTGCTCGACCAGATCTCTCCCCCAAGGGCTTGCTTGCCGCCGGCCTCCTCCGAAGTCTCTCGGAGGGAGGTCGGTTGGGCTCGCGACTCGATTTCTCTCGCGCGCTAGCTCTTTGATCTCCCTTGAAGTCTCTCAAGGGAAATCTCCGAGTTCGCCCCCCTTCTGGCCTTCCCCTCGATACCCTATTTATAGGCGTGGGGGGTGCCGGTCAGAGAAGGCTAGGCCGGCGGTCCTTGGTGCACCGACCGGCCTTCCTTCGCCGGCCAAACCGGCGTCAGTTCCTCCCTCTCCACGGAGGCTCGCTCGCCATCAATGCTGCGTCCTCTCAGCCACCGGCCTATGCTCCTCTCTTTGCCCTAGCTTGTCCTTCGCGCGTCGGCACCCTCTACGCGCGTGAGCTGCAGAGGCATAGGGGAAGAAGATGGAAGAAGGAAGAAGAAGAAGAGAAGGGGGCCGGGCCGAATCTGAAAAAAAAAAGGGCTGGGCCCTAGGCCCGCGTGGAAAAGAAGAAGAGGGGAGGGGCTGGCTTTTTCTTTTTGTTTTATTTTTCTGTTGTTGTTTGTTTATTTATTATCCGAAAAAGATGAAATAAAATAAAATAAACTAAAATAAAATAAAACCTAATTAATGAAAATTTAGGCATCAACAATCACTATGAGGGACGATGCCCAATGGATTTCGGATACCTAACGGAGGTCTAGATGGCGTTCAAGGATGGGTTTCGAACAATGCTCTTAATTGAATGCCATTTTCAAGTAAGGTCTAGACGTTGCTGTGCCCAATAGGGCGGGACAATACCCGTTTACCACGGAAGACCACCGATGCGAGTATCAGTCATGGCCAAGAGCGGTCGTAATAATCTAGACTCATGTGAATGCATTGTACATGAAAGTGATAATGGTTGTGTCTAGATTATTATTCATATTTGTCATATGCTTGCTGGAATTGTGGACTCACGTAGAGAATTATTTATGTGATTATTGGATACGTTGTTAGGGCGTTGTATAGTGAGTTGTTATTTCATGTTTATGGATTATGCAAAACAAAGGCTTTGCTATTGATCTACCATCGACAATTAAGCCACACATATAGGGTGTCTCTAAGGCAAAGTATTCTCTTACGCGAGGTTTAGGGAGTTTCCTTACTGACTTTTCTCACTCATTATGATTTAAATTTTTTTAGATTCTAACCGTGAATAGTCCATTTTGCTACGTGCGGGGTACCCGTAGATTAGGATACCCAAGTGACTCCCTTCTTGATAGAGGGGATTGACACCATATACGAGAAATTCGTGACCACCATTTGGGTGGACGAGGGGCTGATGAACTCTGTGCCAGGGTTTTGACAGGCCGCTTGGCGGGGGATCCAGGGGTGCCATATGGGACCCTATGGTAGTGGATGTCCCTGAAGACTCCGTCACTGACCCGGAGTCGAACTTGAACACAAAGTCTGATCCCGAGCCGGAGTCATGGTACTATGAGATGGACATGTAATAGGCACATAGGTGAAATACCACCTTTTGAGGTCACCCTCGTAGGATAGAGGAGCTAAGCTAACCCCCAACCCCTTTTGGTAAATCGAAAAGAATTTGTGTGTAAGCATTAAATTTCCGATGTACTAAGTTGATATATATATATATATATGTATGTATGTATGTATGTATGTATGTATGTATGAAAGCGTTTGTTGATATGTTTTCCTTGCTATTCTTATTGGTGTGTATGATTGGGTGGAGTTAATTCTACTTCCATTTGTATTAAATCAAAAGATAAAATGAATAGGTCGACAACGTCTCCTTGGACATCGCAATTAAATGACCAAACGAAAGAAGGGAAGTCACGCATCCAAGAGTCAGGGTTAACAATGTGAAAATTCCAAATAATGTACAATAAGGGTACATGAAAAGTATTAAAAATGAAAACATAGAAAAAAATATTATGTTCAACATAACACCAAAAATTAACTTAAGAATTATCTTACATGCCCGTATAACATCTTTAATAAACGTTAAATATCTATGAAATTCAACATCTTAAAAGTTGACGTCATAACATAATGTTGTAAAAAATCAAAAGTGTTTTACATAGCAAAAAATATTTTCGATGTTTCAGTTTGGATTACAAGGGAACACTATAGCCCTTACTAGAATATCGTCAGATACCGTTAAAATATGTATGCACTGTTTTGCAATAGCTCATGTCAAAACATAATAAGCCTTTGCCCAAATTCATAAACTACTAAAAATAAGTTAAAAAATTTGCCATATCTTAAGCCTTTCTAAAACACCGTAACGGAAAAACCACATTAAATTAATATTTTCGGCATTTTCGCACTAAGTCACAATAATACGCCATAAGCCGTTGCAAAACATATTAAAATACTAAAAATTATATTATTTAAATAATATGCCATAAGCCGTTGCATAACTCCATATCAGCCGTGCCATGCACATGCACGTAGCGTGCACAGTACGTGCAATTGCATTCCACGTGCATTAATATGCAAATGTTGGAGTTTTTTTTGCTCAATTTCTACTGGGCTTTCTTTTCTCTCACTTAGATGCTGTCATGAGTTCTCAACCTTCCGACTTCTGAATTGGCGGTATCTCTAGAGGATGAAAAGGACACAAACATATATTCCACGATCAGTCAAGCATACTGATTCCAGCCCTTCATCATCGTCTACGCCCAACCATCAGACAACCAACCTGTTCTCGGGAATCCATAAATGCCATTAGTTGTACCAAATTACTCTAGAAGGACCTTGACCAGAGAAAAGCCCGTCTAAAAGCTAACCAGCAGCCTCCATATTGTCATTACTTGCTCTTAGATGCTTTTGCCGAGCAGGCAAAGATCCTTCTCTGCCGAAATTTCAGCATCTTTTCCCTTCATGAAAACTAAGGAGGTCCTTTTAGGGTAATTCTAAATCTCGGCATGGATTCTCTCCCAAATCTAGCCCTTTGTTCGCATGTCTATGCATGGTGGAGGGAAAAAGCTTTAGCTAGGTGTGAATGAATTGTACCTTGGCCTTTGATCTGGCATCAATGTGTTCACGACACGGTAGGCTAATCCTCCTCGATCTAGCTCCCAGAAGTTTCCTATAAGTCAATAATGAGCTAAGGGATGCAGCAGATTTCAGGACAAAGGCTATTAAGGGCCAATTGTAGCCCTATATTACAAAACTCTCACTTTTACAATCGATGGACGCTCTAGAAAGTAATGGACAGAACTAAATGAAAATTCGATCGTCTGGTTATGCGAGCATGGACTGAAAGAGAGCTTGACTAAATAAAGATGAATCGACAGAAAAATCTCGCATGCACTATCACTCACTCGACTAAGTGCTTTTGGAGGAATAGCTTTGGTCGGCCTTAAATCAAGGCAGCGGGGGCACGGCATTGGATCAGGAGGCTGGGAGGATGTGCGTCAAGGATAAATGGAGACGATGAAGACTGCAACGAGGAAAAAAACGAAGACAAAGAGATGGAAATGTTAGACTAAATATAAACTTAAAACCTGGCGATCCCGAATTATCAATAATAGATAAATTTATACAGAATTCGGGATCGAATTGCGGAAACGTAAAGATCAACATACCTCCGGCCATTGATGAAATTTGCAAAAGTAGAAGACCCAAAACCTTCAAGGATCCATGTAACGCGATTGATCTGCAATATGGGGAACACCAGATCTGTACGTCCTGTTCTACTAGTCAATACCCCTCAAACCTGATGGTGTAGTTTTCTGTAGTGATTAGGGTTTGAACTAAACCACCTGACGTTTTTATTCCGTTTATTACATTACCGGTATCTTCCATCAAGACTATTATGGTAATATATTAACGGGCAAATATCACGTAATACACGTGGGTAATAAATTGGGCAATAAATCGGAATACAATTGGGAATACAATATTGGGATCATATTCAGAATAATAAAATATATTACATATTCTAAAATTCTCCCACTTGATCCCAATATTCCATTAAATGAGTTATTAACCCAAAGCCACATAAACTTCATACTGAAATAAAACACATGAATCACGGCGATGAGTCCTCTTAGAGTGAGTATTATCTTCCGTGTATCACAATGTATTTCATCAGTCCATATGTGATCAAATAACTTAATGAATAAACCTTATGTTTACTCCAGGTCAAACGTAATTGTTTTTCTCATAATAACTGAATGTATACAACTGTATTGAGAAAAACATTATAAATGAATAAAAGTCACAAATTCTTCTATATAAAGAAAAATTTACATGATTGGACCAATGCCCATTCTAGATACATGATCCTTATAACTCATTGGTGGCATGCCTTTAGTTAAAGAATCAGCTATCATCAATCCAGTGCATATGTGTTCTATGACCACTTTCTTCTCTTTAACACGTTCTCTGATGGCTAAATACTTTATGTCGATGTGCTTGCTTCGACTACCACTTTTGTGGTTTTTAGCCATAAAAACTGCAGCTGAATTGTCGCAAAACATTCTTAATGGCCTAGCAATGGAATCCATAACTCTAAGCCTCGATATGAAACTTTTCAACCACACACCATGTGAGGTGGCCTCAAAACAGGAAACGAACTTTGCCTCCATAGTGAAAGTGGCAACCAAGGTCTGTTTTGCACTTCTCCAGGATATAGCTCCGCTAGCAAACATAAAAATATATCCCGATGTTGATTTACGGGAATCAATGCAGCCAGCAAAGTCTGAGTCCGAGTAACCAACTACTTCCAAGTTATCCGTCCGTCTATACATAAGCATGTGTCCCTTTGTTCCTTGAAGGTACCTCATCAACTTCTTTGCAGCTCTCCAGTGGTCCATACCTGGATTACTCTGGTATCTTCCCAACATTCCCACAGCAAAAGCTATGTCAGGTCAAGTGCAAACCTGAGCATACATCAAGCTTCCGACAGCAGAAGCATATGGGATGTTCTTCATTTGTTCCCTTTCAAAATTGTTCTTCGGGCATTGGTTTAAATTAAACCTATCACCCTTCACAATGGGTGCTATACTTGGTGAACCATCTTTCATCCGAAACCTCTTTAAGACCTTATTGATATAGGTTTCTTGAGATAGTCCTAATATACCTTGAGGTCTATCTCTATGGATCTTAATGCCAATGACATAAGATGCTTCACCCATATCCTTCATATCAAAACTTTTAGAGAGAAATTGTTTCACTTCATATAACAACCCCTTATCATTGGTTGCAAGTAAAATGTCATCTACATATAACACAAGGAAACAAATTTTGCTCCCACTAACCTTCTGGTATATAGATTGATCCATGACATTCTCTATAAAACCGAATGAAGATATGACCTCATGGAATCTTAAGTACCATTGGTGGGATGCTTGTTTCAAGCCATATAGAGACCTTTTAAGCTTGCATACCAAATGCTCACCAGCACTAGAGAAGAATCCTTTTGGTTGTTTCATGTAAACCACTGCTTCCAATTTTCCATTGAGGAATGCCGTTTTCACATCCATTTGATGTAATTCCATATCAAAATGAGCAACCAATGCCAAAATAGTATGAAGAGAATCTTTCTTGGATACAGGAGAAAACGTCTCCGTGTAATCGATTCCCTCCTTTTGAGTAAATCCCTTGGCAACGAGTCTGGCTTTGTATCTCTCAATATTGCCTAATGAATCATTCTTAGTTTTGAAGATCCATTTACAATCAATGGCCTTCGCACCATTAGGCAACTCAACTAAATCCCAGACTTCGTTTGATGCCATAGAATTCATCTCTTCCTTCATAGCATTGTACCATAAATTGGATTTATCACAACTCATGGCTTATGAAAACGTCTCAGGATCACTTTCAGCTCCAACATTATAGTCAAATTCTTGTAGATACACAATATAGTCATTAGGAATTGCTGATTTCTTCATTCTAGTAAACCTTCTTAATGTTACATCAACATCCTCCTGAGGAGTTTGTTGTTCAACTGGAAGCTCAACAGTATCCAGTAATTGTTGAACAGTTGGGTCTACCGAATTAATATCAGTAGGTTGTGGATCTTCAATGATTGGTTGCTCAACGACCGGTTGAACTGAAGGGGTGTTGTAAGCAACAACCAATCTAGTATCTGAGGTGGAAGGTTGAGTATCTGAATGATCTTCTTCAGAACAAAGTCCCCGAATTGATCGCTCCCACTAATCGGATCATTCTCAAGAAATTTAGCATTTCTTGATTCCACAAACCTAGTGGTGTGAGATGGACAATAAAATCTATATCCTTTGGACTTTTCGGCATATCCAACAAAATACCTACTTATAGTCCTTGGATCTAACTTCTTTTCCTGTGGATTGTAGACTCTTACTTCAGATGGGCATCCCCAAACACGTACATGTCGCAAACTCGGTTTCCAACCTTTGAATAACTCAAAAGGTGTCCTTAGAACAGCCTTGGTTGGAACTTGGTTTAATATGTACACAGCCGTTTTAAGAGCTTCAGTCCACAAAAACTTAGGAAGTTTGGAGTTGCTGAGCATACTCCGCACCATGTCCAATAATGTTCGGTTTCTTCTTTCTGCGACACCATTTTGGTTCGGTGAACCGGGCATAGTGTATTGGGCAATAATCCCATGCTCTTCAAGAAACTTCGCAAATGGACCAGTGCTTGTCCATCTTCAGTGTATCTACCATAGTATTCTCCACCTCTATCTGACCTCACAATCTTAATTTGCTTGTCGCATTGTTTCTCTACTTCGGTTTTAAATACCTTAAAGGCATCTAGTGCTTCGTGCTTATTACGAAGTAAGTAGAGATACATGAATCGTGAATAATCGTCTATGAAAGAAATGAAGTATCTCTGACCATTTGAGTTCATATCCAGACTACAAATATCTGTATGTATGATTTCTAATATTTCTGTACTCCTCTTAGCACCTTTCTTTGACTTGTTGGTCTGTTTTCCCTTTATACAGTCCACACAAGTGTCAAAATCAGTAAAATCTAGAGTATTAAGTACTCCATCATTTTCTAGTCCTTAATTCTATCCATGGAGATATGTCCCAACCTCCAGTGCCACAACATAGAGGAATCCTCATTCACAACACATCGTTTTATACCAGCATTGTCATGAACATGCATCGCATTATTAATGGCATTGTCTTGTAAATTAATTCGAAAAAGACCGTCAGACAAAATACCACTCCCAACAATTTCAGATTTATACAATAAATTAAATGTTGAATCTGAAAATTCAAAGGAGTATCCCAAAGGTACAAGTCTTGAAACTGAAATTAAATTCCTAGAAAAACTAGGAATATAAAAGGTCATTTCTAAAATTAAAACAAAACCACTATTGAGAACTAATCTGCATGTCCCAATAGCTTCCACACGCGAGCGCATCTTGTTTCCCGAATAAATGCCTTGTTCATTTCCCACTGGTTTCCGCTGGTTCTGAAAACCCTGTAAGGAATTCGAAATGTGGATTGTAGAATCAGAATCAATCCACCAAGTCTTGTGACTCACATCAACCATATTAGTTTCATAACAAACACATGCAAGTTGGTTACCTTTCTTTTTGAGCCAGGCCTTAAATTTGGCGCAATCCTTCTTCATGTGCCCCTTCTTTTTACAGAAGAAGCACTTGAATTCCTTCTTAATGCCAGCTTGGGGAGGTAGAGGCATCTTACCTTTTCCCTTTTGCTTGCCTTGACCTTTATACTTATCCTGTGTTGCCATATGAGCACTTTCTCCTTTATCCATAAGCAGCCTCTCTTCCTCTTGAACACACATGGTCATGAGTTCATTGATTGACCATTTAGTATTATGTGTGTTGTAAGAGATCATGAAAGGGGCATACTCTTATGGGAGAGTATTTAGGATATAGTATACAAGAAAGGATTCGATATCCCAACCTCAAGATTCTTCAGGGTGAGCCGCAATGTCCCTCATCTTCATGATGTGCTCACGCACACCTCTTACACTGGTAAGCTTCAATGATGAGAACTTCATAATTAGGGTCATGGCATGCGCCTTCTCTGAAGACTCAAATTGTGCATCAATAGCCTCCAGCAATTCCCTGACATTGTTATGCTGAATAACTGAACCACGAATACTAGCAGAGAGTTTTGTCTTTATGTACATCACACTGAGACGGTTGGACCGCTCCCATTGAGCATAACGAGTATGTTTAACATGAGTACTATTCTCAATAGGTTCAAGTGGTTCATCTGACCTTGAGCATAATCAAGATCCATGCACCCCAATTGAAGAAGAACTAATTCTCTCCATTCTTTAAAGTTATTTCCATTAAGCTCGAGAACAATTATACCAAAACTAATCGTAGGTGGTAAGACTGCATCATAATCAAAGAAAACTTATGTATTAATATATTTGAGGTTAATAAACTTAAATCATATTTTACCAATGTAAAATATGCTATAAAATATGAATCACATAACATCAAAAACTGCCTGTGGGCAAAGTTTCTAATTTAAATTGATTCATAATTACTTCATGACGAAACTATCAAATTATATTCCCTTTCTTAATCCCTGTGGGTAAATTAAGAAAGATAAAATAATATTTCATCCTAATTAATCACATTAATATATTGAAAATTCCTGTGGGATAAAATTCATAATATTAATGTGAATAATTACAATTATTGTCTTTGACTACATGTGATCCAAAGGCTCTTAATGTATATAACTTAATATAATCAAAGATGCTGTGGCTAATCCTTAATTAATTAAATATATACGAATCACTAGACACTTAATTTTATGAAAAAATATTCATAAAATTGCACCTTAGGGTAGAACAGTAAAATCACATGCAAAAGGGGTAAAATTGGATTTTTGCATGCAAAGCCAGAATTGGAATTTTACTTATAAGGGGTAAAATAGGAATTTTACACCCAAAAGGGCAAAATTGTAAATTTCACGCCCCAGGGGGCAAAATCGGAATTTTATTCAGGCAAGGGCAGAAACACAATTTTCCGAAATGCGGAGGGGTAGAATCGAGAAACCATAGGCGCGCGTGCGTTGCACGCACGCGCCCGGAATTTTAAAATTCCGTACCAAACAATAAAAATCCGAATTTACCCCAATACATAATTTAATGAAAAAATAAATAAATTCCAAAAGGTTTCACCAAGGCAGAGATAAACATGCTCTGATACCAACTGTTAGACTAAATATAAACTTAAAACCTAGCGATCCCGATTTATCAATAATAGATAAATTCATACAGAATTTGGGATCGAATTGCGGAAACGTAAAGATCAACATACCTCTGGCCATTGATGAAATTTGCAAAAGTAGAAGACCCAAAACCTTCAAGGATCCACGTAACACG
This sequence comes from Eucalyptus cloeziana, assembly GCA_014182715.1. Lineage (NCBI taxonomy): Eukaryota > Viridiplantae > Streptophyta > Magnoliopsida > Myrtales > Myrtaceae > Eucalyptus > Eucalyptus cloeziana. The sequence goes on along the minus strand of CM024641.1, from coordinate 29,713,253 downwards.
ATTGATCTGCAATATGGGGAACACCAAATCTGTACGTCCTGTTCTACTAGTCAATACCCCTCAAACCTGATGGTGTGGTTTTCTATAGTGATTAGGGTTTGAACTAGACGACCTGACGTTTTTATTCTGTTTATTACATTACTGGTATCTTCCATCAAGACTATTATGGTAATATATTAACGGGCAAATATCACGTAATACACGTGGGTAATAAATTGGGCAATAAATCGGAATATAATTGGGAATACAATATTGGGATTATATTCAGAATAATAAAATATATTACATATTATAACAGGAAATGGCTTGCTTAGATCAAACCTGAGTGAGGAGAAGAGAAATGCAAATGGCTTGCTTAGATCATACTTGAGTGAGGAGAAGAGAAATGCAACAGAGGCGGGCGACGGCAAGTGCTACAGTTGCTTGTGAGTCACGAGGGTAAGATTGGTGGTGCTTGCGGAAGCTGTGTGACCCAATTGATGACTTAATTTTTTAGTGACCCATTTTCAATCAATCTAATTTAAATGGAGATTTTGAATCCTGACAACCCATATACAACCCATTTATAAGAAATATAAGCCAAAAAAGCGGTCATGGACCCATTTTGACACCTAGAAATAGCAAATTGGAAGAAGCCCTAGCTCAAATTGAAGATTAAACCACGCAAATTTGAGCAACTGCAGTTATGTTATGCAGATGCACTCATCTCCAGATAAACCTGGCCAAAGAGTCGCATCATTGACAAACCAGGCACATGCCCATGCTTTGTATAACATGTGAGTAAAATATAACTATCAACTACTTTATAATATTTAGAGCAATTAACACGTAAATGAGTATAGCATATATTTCGTACAGCAAAAATATGTCTTCCTGAGAAATAGTTTAGAAATTCTTCCTTATATCTAAAGAAATCTACTTCTTTTCTTAAACATCTGAAATGTTCATTTTATATGGATTGAAAAGGAATGATTCGTATATGAGAAGAGGCCACAGATGAAATGATGATATAAAGAGGGAAGTGAGAGGATGCAAATATAGTGATGAGATCACAAATGCACGAGAGATAAACTCTATAATTGCCAATTAAGCAAAATGACTAAAAAGGGGTTGTCAAGCTCTGAGATTCCTCCATCTGCAACAGCTCTCACTATATATACAGAAGTGCTATTTAAAAAGAACGGCAGGATGAGCAAAGGAGCAAGACACCCCTGTTGCATAATACCAGATATTATCGATTCATGGCGCTTAAGAAAGCAACAAGAAAATGCATATAGAAGTGATCGGAATACTACAAAAGCTTAAGAAGACAATCTCACATTTGTAGTTTGATCTGCAATTCCATCTATCGAAGAAAAGAGCACCAGGAATGTGAGCAACCTGGAAAAAGGAGATCATTCAAATCAAGTTCAATAAACGACACCAATTATTAACATATGGCCATCGTGTTTAACTCAGCATAGTCCAAATTAAAGCACGACGCATTCGATTTGTCACCTGGTGCTCCTGAATTGCATTCAGTCGCTCATCTGGAGAAATTTCTCTTAAGTCGCAATTTAAAATGTTACGAGAACCATGGAGTGCAATCAAGTCACACCAAAACTAGATATATTCCCCTCGTCTATGCTCTTTCCAGGCCCTAATACAGGTGAAATTCTCATGGTGCCGCTTGGAACTAATTGAAACAGAGCTCGTATGCAAAAAATTCCTTCTCTCTTACTTGTGCTTGCCTACTTACTCTCACTGTCTCTCCACACTCTATTCACTTTCTTCTTCTTCCAACTTGATCTTGATCTTGATCATCAAATTCATCATCCATATGGATTGATTCCACAAATTCCTGACCCGAGACATGGACGACCTCGAGCAGAGCTGCCTCGCCGCTGGCACGAGGATCATGTCGATCCAGTTCCTGCAGAGGGCGCTGACCCTGCTCAGCTCCTTCTGCTCCAGCCTCGCCTCCCTGTGCAAAAGCCAACCTCCCCGTCGGTGACAAGTGGCTTGATGAGTACATGGACGAGAGCTCCAAGCTCTGGGACGTCTGCCAACTCCTCAAGTCTGGCGTCTCTGCCCTAGAGTCCTTCTCCTCCTCTGCCCTTAACATCATCTCCTCCCTTGACCTCAATTACCCCCTGTCCCCGCATTTCTCTTGCCAGGTAATTCCCGGAAAGTTAAACATACCAAATTATATTCTGCAACTCTTCCCAAGTCGGTTCGATGAAGCTCTGATCATTTTCAGTTGTGCAAGACGACTCTGTTTTTGATGATCTGACTGATATGACTCCGATTGGCGGATTGAACAGTTGGCGTGGGCAATCTCAAGGTGCAGGAGGGAGGCGGCAGTGCTGGAGGCACAGAACAGGAGGCTGCTGCAGGAGGCAGGGATGAGGCAGTTGTTGCAGCTGCGGTACGACGAGTGCTCCGCCACCTTTGCCAACGGATTCTTCAGGTTCCGCGGCGTCCTCCATGAGATGCGCAACTTGAGCTCGCTCCTCCTCACTGTGCTCCTCTTGGGGCTGGTCTACTACCGCCCGGGTTAGGGCTTCTTCTCCGGCCGGCCTCACCGCAGCAGCCACGAGGACGAGCAGCCGCGTGTGCTGCCCTGGATACTGGCATTGGAGGCACGGCTGGAGCAGAGGATGGAGATAGAGATGAACCGGATGGGGAGCGGCGGGAGGGCGACGATAATGGTGGAGGAGTACAGGAGGGTGAAGCCGGGGATGGAGGAGATCCGGAGGTGCCTGGAGGAGGGCGGGAAAGCAGCGGAGGACGACGGAGGACGGATGAGGGAGAGGCTGGAGGAGTTGAGGGGGTGTTTAGGGGTGCTGAGGGATTGGGCGGACGGGATGGTTTGGCAGATAGAAGACCTCTTCGATGAAATCATGGAAGAGAGGAAGAAGATCTTCCATCTCTGCGGATAAAAATGGAAAAGAACCTGCGCGACCGGGAAACCAGACAGCCACAAATTCTTTTTAAGGAAACCGGAAGATTTCCCCAACCGGTTTCAACTTTCGACTGCTACGTTTCCTTTCTTCATCTTCTTCTTCTTCTTCTTTCTTTTTCTGACTTCAATAGTCCCTTGTTGCAATCTGAAATCTAGAAACAAAATCGGAGCATGGCCCACCGCATGGATTTTCCTGCATATGAAGAAGGAAAAATAAATAAATTCGAAAGAAATCAAGGAGAAAAATAATTATCACCTACTATGAAAAAACCCGTTCATTGTCATTATAAAAATCTATCAAATTTAAAATATTTAAAAACTACTTGGCCTTACAACTAATGAAGAAATAATTTCGGATAATTATTCATCCTGTCTTCGTCACAGCCATTATTTTCATTAGTGAAACCACTTTTGATAGGAACTCCATTAATCTAAACTAGATTTTGAGGGGAAAAAAACTATGATCATATGTTTAATATATATAGACACAAAAATAAACTCGACGACATTGAATACCTCCTACTTTCTTACGTCGAAGAAGCAGAGTTCAACCAACCTTTTTCCCACAATTATGACTTTATCTATTACGAAATCCTACAATAAATCGGAAGGTCCACTTCCTACTCTAACGGCATGGTTATACAAGAATTTTCCAAAAAGAATAAGGAGGGTGTGGTGGTTTTTTTTCTAGGCTAATACCACAAAAAATTACAAATTTGTACATTTATGACAAATTTATCTCAACTAAACCATCAAAATCCTCAAACTGGTATATGTGACAAATCCACCCTCTATTAATTTTTGTTAAATTTTATTATTAAATTACTGAGTTGGATAAACATGTGACAATTGATGAGAGTACAAATTTGGTGTTTTACCATCTGTTTGTGGTAGATGTATCATTTTTTAGTTTTTTGTGGTATTAATGCAATTTAACGAAAATTAATGAAGGGTAAATTTATCATAAATGTATCAATTTAATGCTTTTTATGGTCAATAAATTATTTGAGATAAATTTGTTACTAGTGTACTAATTTGGGATTTTTATGATATTAATCATTTTTTTCATTTTGCTTCCTTTTTGCCATATACTCATTTTTATTTTATTTTTTTGTATAGTCTCTTCGTTGCATATTTTTCGGGTTCAGGTTCGGGTTCATGTGGCTTGCATGGCCTTCGAATATGGCGTGTGTACATTTACTCGAGAACCCATTTGGAGAAGGAGCGAGATGGGAATGCATGTATGCATCGGTCCATGTGGGAAGAGAATACATGTAGAAGTTTCGCTAGCTAGATACGCAAGAGCCCACAGGAAGATTTGGTACTGTCATATCCTTATCCTTTATGTTTGGATTCGGAATGTCACAGCACCCTTACCTACTTTTTTTTTTCCTAATCTGATATTAAAAAAAAAAGGTACCTTCATAACTTTTATGTTGCTACCTTCTTTTTTCTTTTTTTTGGCGGATTTGTTTTATAATCTATCGCATTAGTGGAGATGAGAGCGATGGACTGTCGATTTGCCAAAAGGAAGGAAAACCACAGCGTAGATGATAAGCCATAGGTGAAGGGCGCACGTGATTTAAACTTGCCACATGTGGTGACCAAACAAGCTATTGACAATAATGGAAGTGATGAGAGTAGGAGCCGGGACACATGATCTAGATGCTTTTAGAGCACCTTCACATTATCCATTCTCAGCATATAGAACAGCGAAATGAATGCATTGCCGTTCACCAGATTTTCTTGCAGTCCCGCAAACATGTACGAGAGAATGAGCGATCTTGCTGAGGATGAGGAATTCTAGACTTAAACATAGTGACATGGCTTATTACATCTCTCATCCAAAGCATTTCTGCCAAAGAGAAGCAGGGCATCTGTGCTTTTCTCCGTCCTGAACATAACAAGCGATCAATGCATTCCATGAGATTACATCCCTCTCTGGCGTTTCTGTCGAATGACAGCACAGCTCAGCGTTCGTGGAGAACGAAACTACAAGGGTTTCGATCAAATCCTCTGAGACTGCAACAAATACTTAATTTATGGCAAACAAGGTATGTCCGTCTTCATAATATGCCTTTCGATCAGTGTTACATGTTTCTCGGGCCCGTTTCCGCATTTTGGATTTGGTATTTGATTGTAAAAGTATCGGTTCGTTTTTTTTTTTTTTTTTTTGGAATGCGTTTCCAACATTGGTATCAAAGTGATGTTGTTCATGTTTCCCGATCATCATTGTCGTAGTTCAGAATTTTTTTTTTGGCCGGAATTTGAGAATCATTGCCAACGAACATTCAAGGACAGAAATCCCGACACCCGTGTACCGTTCCCCCATTCCTTTTTGATTTTCCATGAGTCAAAACTCATTTTTTAAAGTGCTAGGTCGTAGTTCTCATTGACACAAGAAAAATGACCAATGGCACGCTGCTGGGAGCCGCCAGATGCGCCACCACACGTGGCCGAAATGTGTAGGTGTCATCGGCATGTGTCGAGGCAGTTTCCCAAGTGCATGCGCAACACACGTGTGATGACTACGCCTTGCATGTACCCATGTGCAGGCTGAGCCAGGTCGGTTGGTCCGACCCAACTCGATTTGACCAACCCATTGACCCCACCCGATTTACCCGGCCGTTGACTATTGACCTTTAACCAAAAAAAAAAATAGAGAATGCGGTTTTCAATTATGTCACTATGGATTATAAGTAATCCATTTTGTTCTGCATTTGTTGTAGAAACAATGCCTCTCCTTTGTATGCGTACACCCATTCGCACACAGTCTAAAGAACAAAAGGTCAAACTTGCAAGGATGATAGCTAAGTTTAGGGGTGTCAAAAACTTAACCGAAAACCAAACCAAACCGAACCAAACCGAAAAATTCGATTTTTTTGGTTCGGTTTTCATTATGTTCAATTCTCATTAAAAACCAAAATTTTTGTTATCGGTTCGGTTTTTATTGATTAACCGAACCGAACTGAACCAACAAAATAATAAAAGCTTATTTCTTGGAAATGAAAAATATATACAACAGAAAAAAATGAAAAACCGAACCGAACCGAACCATTGACACCCTAACGGTTCAGTTCGTATTTGGTTCGAGTCTCATTCGGTTCGAAAGTTTTTCCTAACGGTTCGGTTCATTTTTTTGAAAAACCGAACCGAATCGAACCATTGACACCCCTAGCTGAGTTGGCTAATTATCAATGGGAAAATGGTGATATAATTGAACATTCTCAAGGTCAATAATAAGATGATGCAAAGAGTCATTTGGAACGATTATCCAATGCCATCTTTTCAGATGGTGCGATTCTTGATTAGCACTCTTCCATCTAAATGGTAAGGAATGTTGAAGCTTGAAATAGCCTTTTTGAAGGAATACTACAGGATTGAAGCCTCAAAGACTTCGACCCTAAGATTAAGTTCAACCTGGTTGGGAATGACAGTGTGAAGGAGAAACCCTAAGGGATTTCTGTTTGTTTTTCCGTAATTGCCAAATGTGCCTTTAGAATTTTCAGAGAAAATTACTAAGAAATTATATAAATCTTTCCCTATTTGTAGGTTAACCTGGCATTAGATAATTTGTGTTTATTTAGGATAATCTATGTATATCTTGTGTAGATAGTTCTTTTTTCATGTTGATGTTGTTGTTGCTTCTAATGTATTGGTTACATTATGTAAAAATGTGTTATTCATTCATGGACATTCAATGCTGATTGCTTTTGTTATTATTAATACTTGTGAGTAGTTCAAAGAAGTTTTAGTAGCTTCAAATGACTTATTTTGCATAGAAGATTATTTTAATGACAATTTCAATTTAGGATTTTAGATGATGATTGAAAACAATAGTAACCTTTTGATTCTGAAATCTTATTTGAAATTATCATTAATATAATTAGTTTATGTGAAATAGATGCATAAATGATAAACATTAATAATTCGTGCCCGTGTGTCAGATATGTTCAAAATCAATGGTTTCGACAACTAAGAGCATAGTCACTAAGTTAAACAATGGAGAGAAGCTGAATGTGATAACTATGAAATATGACATATGAAAATCCAATATGTGTTGGAAAAGTAAGAGGCATTAGAAGCTCTTAACCTGATTATTGAATAGCCTGAAGATGGGAATACTGCACAATACAAAAGAGATAAGGAAACATTTGCTGCATGGAAAAGAAAGAACTAACTTGCTCGCATCACATTACTAAGTAGCATGGAGAATGACATCATGCGAGAGTTCAAGCGGTTTGAGAATACCAAAGAAATGTGAGAAGCATTGGCAGCGAGATTTGATCATACATTGATGACCAAACTGAGACAACTCACTATAAGATTTGACTCCTACAAGAAGCTTCATGGTCAGACCAAGAAACAACATCTAAGAAAGACATCAAACATGATTAATGAGCTGAAAGATGCTGACCACATTCTTATTAACAAGTAGTGATCCGTTCCTTGCCTCAAAGTTGGGAGCATATGAAGGTACACATAACCCACAATGAGAATATCAAAACATTTGAGAATGTAGTGCGCCACCTTAAACTAGAAGAGAACCACCTTCTGGTGTCTAAGCCGAAAACTGATATATATTATGTTGGTTCTAGCTTACAAGGGGCTTTGAGCTCTAAGCACAAGCGTCCCGATTCATTCAAAAGGTGGAAAGGCAAGGGAGCGAGCTCTTTGAGAAAAAAGTCAAAAGTTAATCAACATAAGAGAAGATAGTGTCATTGAGTGAAGACAATGTCAAGGATAAAGTGTTACGACTGCGGCAAAAGACGTCACTATGCTCGCCACCATGGCGAGCCAAAGAAAGTAAACGCCCATTGTATTCTTGAGAATTTTGCTTATGTATCAAGTTCTGTATTTTTCATTGAATTTAATCCTTTATGGACTGTAGATTTTGGAGCAATAGATCATGTAACGAAGGATAAAAAACCTTTGTGGAATTCCGACGAGTACCGACTAGAATAAAGTGGATTTATGTAGAGAACAACTCCAGAGCAGAGGTTAAAGGCATTGGCACATGCCAATTAATTATGCATAGTGGACGCACTTTGTTCCTACATGATATATTATATGCTCTGGAGATTTGTCGAAATTTATTATTTGTGTTAATATTGGTTAAACTTTATTTCAATTTAAACTTCCATAATAATTGTGTGGATTTGTATTTGGATACAAACTACTATAGTTGTGGTTATTTTCTGGATTGTTTTATTGTATTGGATATTGACTATAGTATTGTCAATGTTTGCTCTTCCCTCTTCACATCTTCTGATTCATATGATAATAATGTAAATGTGTGGCATGCTAGACTTGATCATATTGGCCAACAATAAATGAATATATTAGCCATTATTAGGCAATATTAAAAAAAAATCAATTTGTCCATATGTGAGTATTGCCTAGTAGGGGAAATTACAAGGAAACCATTTAGAAAAGGTATAAGAATTTAATTTCCTTTGCATTTAATCCATGCTAACATCTATGATCCAATGAATGTGAGAAGAATGTATGAAGCTGTTTTATTTCATTATATTTATAGATGATTATACTCCATTCAAACATATTTATTTGATTTCTCATAAATCTGAAGTATTGTGTTATTTCAAGAAGTTTATGAACTTAGTAGAAAATAAATAAGATAAGAAAATAAAAACATTAAGGTCCAATCGAGGTCAAGAATATCTATTTAATAAGTTCATAATTTTTTTGTGATGAAAAATGAATAGAAAAACATTTGTCTATCCCCTACACTCCTCAATAAAATGGCGTTGCGAAAAAGAGAAACAAAACTCTACTGAAAATGGTTAGGTTCATGATGGCGTATACTAACTTATCTATCACTTTTTATGGTAATGTTTTATTAATTGTTGTCTATATACTCAACCGTGCATCTTATAAATCAGTTACTTCCACTCCGTATAAATTATGAATAGTTAAAAAACTTGACTTATGTTTTCTTAAACCGTGGAGTTGTGCCATCTATACTCACGAACCCTCTCACAAGTATGGGAAATTGGGTCCTAGAGGTATATAGAGTATTTTCATAAGATACTTACAACACTCGAAAGAGCATATGTTTATAGGTGAGCAAAAAAGTGAGAGTATAATTGAATTTGAATCACGGAATGTCACATTCTTAGAGAATGAATTTCCTAAGAATTGCAAAATAGATGAGGACTACTCCATATTTGAAACCTTGGATCAAGATGATGAACTTAATGAAGTTCATCCAAGTGGGAGTAATGTAAGAAGTAAGGAATTAAATTTGACTCAATCTCAATTACAATCACCAGATAAGACGATATCATCATTATCTAATCCGAATATGAGCATAATGGAGAATAATATGCAAAGTGTACAATCTCTCGTATAGCGAACAAATCATAAAAGTATTCCATATTGACGTTTTGGCATAGAAGAGCAAACTTTTGTAGCCACTCAACAAGATGAAGATGAGCCAATAAATGTAAATAAGGCTCTAAAATGCCCTAATAAAAAAAAATTTGATGTGTGCAATGGAAGAGGAAATTGAGTCAAAAAAGTCAAACTATGTTTAAGAACTAGTTGATTTTCCAAAAGGACGTAAAGTCATTAGGAACAAGTAAATTCTCAAAATAAAACATAAAGTTGATGGTTCAATAGAGAGATATAAGGCTCGCTTTGTGACGAATAGGTATAATCAATAGGAAAGAATTGATTATGAAGAAACTTTTTCTCCTATAGTGAGATTTACCTCAATTCACCTTATTCTGGTATTAGTGACTAGTATGGATCTTAGACTATATCAAATGATTGTCAAAACTGTTTTTCTCAATGGAGAATTAGAAGAAGAAATTTATATGAGTGGTTTCATTTTGAAAGGCCAAGAACAAAAGGTATGTTGACTTTTGGCCTTAAACAGTCATCAAGATAATAGTATATATATTTTCATAATGCCATAATATCATATGATTTTACAATGATTGATAAGGATCATTGTGTATATATCAAAAGATCCAAGATCAATTTGTGATCATATCATTATTTGTTGATGATTATGGAAATTGTTAATACTATTAAGAATTGGTTGTTTTCTAACTTTGAGATGAAAGATATAGGTGAAAATGCATATATTTTTGGAGTTAAGATTTCAATGGATCATTCAAAAAGATCATTGTCTCTTTCGCAAGAGACCTATATAAACAAGAATCTTGAACGATTGCGTATACAAGACTGCAAATCCATAGAAATTTCAATTGCAAAAGGTGAATGATTAAGCCATAAATTGTGTCCAAAAACTCCACAAGATAATGAACAAATGCAATGTGTTTCTTATGCTAGTGTTGTGGAAGCTTAATGTATGTTATAATGTGTACAAGATTTGACATATATTTTGCAATTGGAATGGTAAGTAGGTACAAATCCAATCTAGGTCAAGCACATTGGAAAGCCGACAAAAGAATATTAAGGTATTTGAAGGAAATTGCTGATTATTCGTTGAGTTATCAAGAAAATGATCTGCGACTTGAAAGCTAATGAGATTTAGATAAAAGGAAATCTACATCTGGATTTGCTTTATTATTGAATAATGGCACCATATTTTGGAGTAATAAAAAACAAACGTGTATAGCATTGTCTACAACGGAAGCCAAGTTCGTGACATTATCAGCAGCTGTTCAAGAGGGTATTTGGCTTAAGAGATTTTTGGATCATTTAGGTATTATTAAGAATGCTACAAACTCATTGCTAGTTAATTGCAATAGCCAAACAACAATAACGTACACCAATGATCTGAAATATCATGACAAGACCAAACATATAGATACCAAGTATAACTTTGTCAATGATATGATTGTATGAAAGAATGTGAACTTACAGTACATATCTATCATAGAATGATAGCAAATCATATGATAAAGTCAATACCTAGAGATGTGTTCTATGACTATGTAAAATCTCTAGGACTACGTAGAGACTAATGTACAGAATATTGTAATTTTCTTAAATGTTCACATTTAATGAAATTGCATTTTATTATTAATGCATATGAGTTTTTTTGTTTGACGTTTATGCGTCTTAATGCTTAGTGCATTATAAAATTAAAAAAGTATGTCGGACAAATAAGAGATTAGCTCACTTTCATAGGTAATTGCATTTATTTACTGTATGATAATAAAGATGAGAAGGTTTTTAAACTTATTATCTATGTGATAATCGAAAGCTCAAGCTTAAAACATCGATGTCACCTTAACTAAGTGTTAAGATAAGGATATAATATTTACTATGTCCAAAAGTAAAACAACAAATATTTTACTTTATTTTTCTTTGATGCAAGATGTGAGTTTTGATGGATTCTATGAAAGAATAAATACGTGAACTCAAGTTAGACATTAAATATGTCTGAACTATCATTTCTACCGTATTGAAATTAAAAACATACACTCCATAAGAAAAGAGTTAATACTATAATACGTATTTCATACTATGTATGCATAACACAACTAATAAAAGTGACAAAAGTTTTGATCTTAACTTTTATTCTATGTGAAACTCTTAAGAACAAGAGTTCCTCAATTAAGTACCCTCATGACTCTTACTTGTTCTCAAGATCTCTATTTAATGTTTGTCATCTTAGAATGTTGCCAATGATCATGAATTGATTCAATCTAATGTGACATTTCTATAAAAGCAAGTAGAACTAAAATTGAGTGTTTCAAGGAAAGAAAAAGATTGATTTTAGGATATTACATTCTAGTTTTGTATTCATCGGTCCACCAATTATGATTGCTTTTGGGATAATCATAAATTGTGAATACACTATGTCATTATTAAAAAGAGATCGAGAAAATGTGATTGATCGATCTAAGATAATGTATACTATATCTACTCGAAAACATAATGCTCATTTTGAACTGCTATATATTTCTAACAAATGTATGGCAACGAGCTTTCGAAATATGTTAGTTGCACAGATTAGTTACTGATGTGAACATTGCAGAAAGGTAAACAAAGAGTTTTTTTTGGCCCACCATGTGCAAGTGAAAAATGATGGTTTTTTATTTGATGGGCCAAGTCAGGCCCGTTCGCCCATGTTGGGCCAAACCCAATCTATAAAGGAAGAGCTCATCAGAGAGAAAGAGCAGTTATTTTTTCAGTAAAAATTAACTGTTATATATAAGAAGAAAAAGGAAAAGGGGAACATTACAATTGAACTGCAGAAAACAAAACAATACGTTCTTTCTCCTTGTTAAATAGTGCTCTCTCAAAGAACAGAATTATAAGGGCTTCAATCAATTCCTCTAAGATTGTTGCTTGCAACAAGTACTTAATCTATGGCAAATAAGGTATGTTTGTATTCGTGATATGCCCTTCGATCGGTGTTATATGTTTCCTGGACCCGTTTCCACGTTTTGTTTTTGGTATTCAATCGTTCGAGTATCGGTTCGTTTTTTTTTTTTTTCTGAAATCCATTTCCAACAATCTCTACCGTCATGTGCACTGTAATTTAAATCTTCAGCCTCTTTGCTTTTTTCTACCAGCTACCATAGAATGATCTTTCTACAGCTTTGAACAATTAATGAGGGATAGATGACAGGGAGACTGATTTTAGAGTCCAGCCGGCCCCATTAGCATAGAACAGTTTGACGATTTCTTGGACATGGCAATCAAGCTCTCTTCTTTAGAAAGAACAGCATTTCCTCTGGAACTCTCTTCGTTTGAGTTACTCGAGGTCCTCGGGACTTCCGATAATTAATTGGCGCAGTATGCGAATAGTTCGAGCGAAATCTTGTTAGTACAAGGAACACTGTTTGTCTCTGCTCGGATATAGAACTCCACCAGTCTCTAAGACTTCCGGTAAAACAGGAAACAGACTCTGAGAGTTCCGCTGTTAAAGAGCTGGTGGTAAGCATACGGAAAACTCTAGGAGTCAGGTCCAGCCATTTGTGATGTGGATCATCATCAAGATGAAAGTTGTTTGAGACATTGAGGCAATAATAACTGGCCTTGGAGTTGGATCTGGATCAGATGCCACCGAATCAATATCTTTTGGGTAAAAATCTCAGGGCCATCTCCTCTCATCCTGAAATTGCAAGCAGTTTTTCTTCTGAAGTTTTTTCTGACTTGCCTAATTCATTTATGTCGCTGGAGGTTGAGCCATCAAGATAGATTCAGCTTAGAGAGAGGAAGTCCGCGTCTTGACGGAGTTGGTGAGGGTGATGTGGACAGAGGTTGAGATGTAAGTGGCTTATGCCTTATACCATTCGGGACGAGACTAAATATTAGTATTTATCACCATCTTCTCCAAGAGGACCAATGGACACATCACATCTTCACATCTTCTGAAAGCTTATGTACAGGAGAACACTTCTTTTGCTTCCTTATGAAGGAGTGCAGACAGTTGTCACATTAGCAATTTGGATTACAAAAACAATGTCCAGCTTCTGCATTCTTGAAATAAATAGTGCAGCGAGCCTTGTTGATCAAATGAGTGAAGGATCTTCTCTGTTGGGCGCATATCCTCTTATAGATTAGGAATTGGCTGCATCATCATGATTGTCGTAAAAGCAGAACAAGCTTCCACCTCCTCACGGGAGTGGTTGGACTTGATTTTCTTTTTTGTTAAATTTGGCTCGTTGTATATATATATATAGAAATGCTCCTTCAGCACCTGGGAGACTAAGATGAACGGGATGATCCTGTACACGGTTAGCCATCTGATAAGGCAAAATGGCTGCGATCGAATTTGGAGTTGAGGAGGCAATCGTGATCTAAAATTGGACTTTCAAGGCCATGAGTATGATCATAGAGTGCTATGTTGAGATGGAGACTGATTAAATTTCTTTGAGAAAGATTGCTTGAAGCTATTGTTAACCTGCATTTGTGATCACGGTCTACTTTTGGCTGTTGTAGTGAATTACATCATCGCCTTTTCTTTTATTCCTTTTCTGTTGAGTTCTCTCGTCTTAACAATTTCTTTTTCTGCTTTTACTTCTTACCTTTTTTTCTCGATTAAACATAAGATAGATACCCAATCGAGAAAATCCAAAAGAAGTATGCACAGCATGATCGAACTCAACAGATGACGCCAAAGAGGCCAGTAGGCTAGCATGAAAGAGTTGCCAAATGTTACAATGTATAGCTTATCGTCTGAATTACTCACCCCAAATTCCAGGGTGGAATGTAGATTCCTCTCCGTCGAATGAAAACCAGTCGGTAATCCAATTTACAAGTCCATAACTATTATTCAACAATAGAAAGTGAACACCCTCACCACTAAAATGATCAACAGCCTCTATCCATTTTGAACTTCATCCAAACCCGACATTATTGACATGTAAACTGGTGCATTTCCATGACAAAATCTGAAAAACTTACAGCAAGGATTTTCTGCAAAAACTTGAAAATTGGAAGACTCGGATTCAGTGAGGGCCAGCATAAGAAGGAGCAGGTAGAAAAGGAAAGGGTGCATAAGATGCATATGCAACCGGCGGTTGTGCTGGTGTCCTCAAACTCTTTTTTCTCTTGGAAGAACCATTTTCTTCTGACGGAGTTTCCAGAGAAAATGAGAGCTCATTATATTTAAGTGAGTGGCTTTCTGAGAGATCTTGATGACTATCCAAGAGACGGTGAAAAAGAAGGCCAGACATAATTACAGGAAGATACAAGAGGCTCGCATGGAACATTCTTCTTGCCTTCTGCATGGTACAGTCCCGATAGAACGAAAATGCTGTAGCATTTATAGCGAGCGTAAATTGTTGATTCTAGACAGAACCGCCCGGTTGCCAAACCCCCTGCAGAAAGAAATTAAGTTGCCAGCACCTGAGCTGTAAGAATAGTAAATTTCCTTCCAGGTAGATGCACAAGAGTCTAAAGGAAACTGAGAAAGCTCTTAAGAAAGAAAACAACACCTCAAAGAGATTGAAGAAAAAAAAAAATATATATATATATATATATATAGATAGATTTTAAATGACACATCCTGTAAATCCACCTAACATTTATGCACCTAATTATAAGCAATTTAGTCCAGCCAATTCACATAGAATAGCACGCAAATTTGTCCAGATCACAATTCATAATCACTGTTAAATTAAGAGGTAGAAAGACATCTTTAGTCAAGTAAATAGTAATAAGAAAGTTTCATGAAACCCAAGCAGAGAAAAGAAAACAAGGGAACTACAGCATCTGAAAAGAACAAAGCTGAGAAGGTTTTCCATTTCTTTCTGGAAGGGAAAGGGGGTTAAGGAGCACATAAAACTCAGAATTCTGTTTTATTTTTTACATAAATATAAGCTTGAGCTGGACAAGTTGATAAATTTAAAAAGAAAATATGTTCCCATCCACCACCTATTTAGTGGAAACCTTGATATAAAACAAAAGGTCCAATAAAAGGTCAATACATTGCAGCAAAGGCCAACTTGAGAAAGGCATATATCTTAGTCAATCTGACAGAATTTAACTAAAATTGAAAATTTCATACAGAAGTATAAAAGTTTAAGGTATCAGGGACTTACAGTCATAGGCTAAATATCCCAAAGGTACCAGATAGAGGCAGTTCCTTAAAGCTACTAAAGAAGTTCTCTGGCCCAAAGCATCACCAAGAGATAGCATTTTAAACCTAACGTGCGAGAAGGAAGGAGATAGTAAGCCAGCAAAGACATTAAGCTTTTCATCAACAAGTACCTAGACCCAATACTCATCTGTAAAGCAGAGAATTACAAGAAGACCTAAAATGAAGGCGTTTTGCAGTATCCCATTTTCTTCTTTTTTTTTCTTTTTTTCTTTTTTTTTTTTGGGTCGAATGGTGTTTTCCAGTATCCATAAAGGCTAGAAATACAAGTTTCAAAACAAAGTTCTCACGACCTCAACAATCTTAAAGCACTGAAAAGATCATGCTGACAAGAAAGTTTATGTCGATTGTCGAATGACTGCAGATTTTCACACAAATATTTATCAGAAATATGGACATACCCTCCAGCAGCATAATCATTGCGACACAAGTGTGCCAGAGCCATGAAATGGGGTATTTGCCAGAAATAGAGAGCGGCCGGGAGAATCATCGAATTAAGAGAAATTTCACCAGAAGCTGCAACCCAACTGAAATGCCAAAAAATCAAAAGCTTTAATGCATAATCTGATATCTATGCAAAAACATAAGAATATACAAAATAGCTGCTAACGATACTTAGATAATCAAAAGTTTCATCATTATAGAACAACTGAAGAGGCGCCACTAAGTGTTTATTTTAACCACCACTCAAAAACTGAAGAGGAACCATTGAGTATCCACCTTAAAGTAGTTTAATTAGGGCATGTTTGGTAACCATCTCAACAGTGTCATATTCTGATTTTTTGTTTCCAGAATCAGTTTTGGATGAAAATCGTGTTTGGTAAAATTTTTGTTCCCAGAATCAGTTTGGGATGAGAATCAAGAATAAAAAAAAAGTTGATTCTTATTCCAAGAACAAAATTGAAAATCAAAACTCTTATTCTTCTCTTTTCTTCTTCTTCATCGACCGCCATCCCGCGATTGCCACCCGCCGCCGCCGCCAGTCGTCGGCGACCGGTCCGATGAGCTCGCCGAAAGCTCACCAGGCTAGGGCGAGGTCTGGCAAGCTCGCTGGAGGCAAGCCTAGCCACCGGCGAGGCTTGCCCAACCCCACCAGTGGCTAGGCGGGCCTTGCCCAGCTGCCGGCGAGGCCGAGCCGATGAGGGCCGGCCTCGCTGAGGGCCGGCAACCGGCTTGAAGAAGAATTAGAATTGGAGAAAAAAGGAAAAAAAAAGAAAATATTATAAAAATTATTTAAAATTTAAAGTAAATTGATTTGGAACAGAATCAATGAACACGGTACCAAACGTAATTCTATTTTAGAATCAGAAATTTTGTACAGTTACCAAACGTGTTCTTTTACTCAAAATCAGTTCCTGGAAACAAAATCAAAAATAATCATTTCTGATAAGAATTTGTTCCCGGGAACAGAATCGTTACCAAACATGCCCTTATTGATCAAGAAGTCATTGATGACTGTTCTTTTGTTTTGGACGAGAGTTCAATGAGAAGGTGATCGTTTAGGTGATTACAGAAATAATATCTGACCAAATGTTATTGGTTAAAAATACTAGTCATCTTAGCTCTTCAATACCCACCAATAGCCAATCACCAATGGCAGCACATGATTTCTTTGTCACCGTCAAATCCATCTCATAATCGTTGGGCTATCCTCCAAAGCAAAAATCACAAATGACTCCACAATCAGGAATCAGACTTAGTCATGCTAAAGTTATATATTATGTGTCAAATATAATATAGCCCTCACACAATCAAGAAATTCCAACATTCCAGACTCCCAACTCATCTCAGGCTCAACTCTGCTCCTTGTCCTCCTGCCCAAATATATGCCCGTGTAGTTATTTGCATTAGGTTTAGGTTATCTTCTTCTCATATGAAGAGACACCGAAGATAATTCAAACTGCAATTTTATGCTGCTATGCACTTAACAGCACAGGGTTTAGGGCTTCTTCTCTGCTTTTGAAGGGACACCAAGAGGTCAAAACTTCTAAAACTATGAAGTTCGAAGCTTAGCGGTATTGGTCAAATTAGGCTTCAAAACATCTGCAGTGTTAGTTTAAGAATCACATTAGCGATCCTAGATATGATCTCTAATTAACACAAAATCACTCAAATTCTTTTAGGATTTTCACTCATTTAAATGAAACCCAATCTATGTGTAATGTAATACAATGACGTATAAAAATGTCTAATTAAAATGACATGTAACATGCAACCTAACATGCAAACTACATGTCACGCGACATTAATTATGACCCAATCTATGACAAGAAAATATTAAATGCAACTATCCAAATATGTCATATATTTAAGTGATCCTAAACATGCAATGACTAGATGTTGCGCAAGGGATGACCTAGTTCTATGTGACACCCACATGATATTTTTTAGGTTTTCTTTTCCCTTTTAATAAAATTCGAAATTAAAATTGTCCAATAATTAAACATGCAATTTAAATTAAGGAAAATCTAACATCCTAACGTATAGTTTTTGGTAATTTGTTTTATTTCAAAATTCGGAATAAATAGATTTCCTAATTTGAACATACAATCTATCCTAAAACAATTAATATTCTAGCAAAAATTAAATCCAATTCAATTATAATTTTTAGGTTTTCTTTTATTGAAGCAAAATCAAATCAAACAAAGCCATCTAGAGCAAGAAATCATTTCCATATCAAGCACGATGCTGAATCACACAAAATATTATTTTTATCCATTTGATTTTAGAAATAAATTAACACATCGTATCTTATGCATGAGATTAGATTATACTATTTTTCATGAAATCAGGAATCATATCTCAAGCATGAGATTGGAGTGACGATTTTTTTATGCAATTGTGAATCATATTTCGAGCGTGAGATCGAATTGATAATTATGGCATGTTAGGAAATTAAGGAACAATTCCTACTTTAAAAGGTTGCTCGAGATTTTAGGTAGGACAATATATCAGGGAATTCAACGAACATTAGAATATTTCAAGGAATGACAGTAGAATATATGGAAATGGTTTCCAATTAAGTTTAAGACCCTTCATCTAAGTCCATCTACCGTTGGTCCAATGCAAATGAAAATAATTTGTGCTCCTAAAATTATATGATATGCAATTTAATTCTAATATTTTTAATTAGAGGTTAAAAAATTAATTTCTAATTTTTATGTAATAAATTATTAAATGATTAGTAAAAAACTAGGTGTCAACAATAACATGGACGAAAAAAATGAAGGCTATTGTGTCAAACCGCTCGTCAACTCAATAAATTCTCCACATGCATTTCAAAAATTGAAAATTTGTCTTGGGGCACGATTTGAGGAAATAAACAAATCCTTTTTAATTTTTGATCGTCTCAAGGTGAGACTAACCATGGTCGTTCCCCAAGACGTGCTTCTTCATGGATGATTCGCTGGCCCCACGCCATAATCACATTTGGCATTTTTCATATATACTTGGATTTGTTGTTTTTTCGTGAACATTTTCTACGGTCCTATTGAAGTTGGCTAAATTATACGGTTTGATTTTTATTTTTATTTTTAGATTTTGAATTTGAATTTCGACGTTTTAGATGCCTTAGATGCCTGGTATGCATTTTTAAGGATTCTTTGTGTAGTTTTTTCCCATATGTATTCATGAAACATCACAAATCGTGGAGAGTGTGACCCTCACAAAATAACAATTTATTCACTACTTTATTTCCCAAATATACATCATCAGCCCCTTAAAGGTGGTGTAAATGGATGACCCATTAATCAAAACATCGAAATTTTAAGATAAAGAAAAGACCCCATTCATTTTAATGAACGGCCGAAATTATTCCCATCTTTTTTTATTCCCTTTTACTTCTTTGATTTTACCCACGACCCCGACTATTTAGGGACACCCCGCATTCCTTCCGGGTCCTCCATAGAAGAAATAGTTCCCCCAGCCATCGGCCGTCCCTCCTTGGATGTCGTAGCAATTTGGGTTATCCGCCTGGGTCTGGAGGTTTTGCACAGGGATGAGGTAGTTGTTCCCATCCACCACTTGTAAATTCCGAATATAGGCGGCTTTTTCAAACCCTTCGCCGGCGAAATGCCCGCTCCCCATCTGGGTGCTTGTATGAGAGCCCGAGGGGCTCGAGTTCACGATCTCCCCGCCAAAGTCCACCATGCTCGCGGGGCCTCCGAGGTGAGTGAACAGGACCGATGGCCAGTACCCGACCCAGATCATTGGTTCGACTAGGAGCCACCAATTCCCGTAGACCGGTTCCTATGCAAGGTGAGAAAGAAGGACCATATGAGTGCTTGATGTCCAAGGCAATCAAATCAACCTCACGCTCACCAAACTCTCTTGTCATGGAGACATTTTGGATGAGGACATTGTTATATTACATAGGTCTCATCAACTTTTTCGAACCCGCTAAATTTAATAACTATATAAAATTTTAGTATATTCACTCAATCACCTAATAATTTCTTCATTTCAAGTGCCCTATTGCATACAAATGAATCAATGTTCACAAATGGAAGCCCAAGTGCATTGTGGTCCATCGAATCGACTTAAAACAATTCAGAATGTGTTTATTTACTTCCCTGTCAAAACAAAGAGATTATTCTTTGTTTTTTCAAGACACAACCATAGAAAAATTCACACGTTACTTCAAATGACTTTAAAGTGTGGAATTTCTATTTTTAAAGATTAGTGTTGTTTTTATTAAACAAAATCAAGAGTTAAAAACAAGAAGAACGTAATAAAAGCAAAATATCATCTCAATCACACTAAAAATAAATTGATTTTTTCCTTTCCTTGTATCCATTTGGTGAATGACACTATGGTGTCCAATTTTCAAGAAACTATTCGAAACCTTGAAATTGTCGAATAAGTTGTGAGAATTCCGCTTGCCGATACTCCATCACAAGTTAGAAAATAAAGTTGCATTTTCCTCAAATTTGATCGCCGGAGAGACTTACAAAATTTCAAACTTGACTTGGAAGTACTGAAAATTCCATTTTCCAAAATCGGTATCAAAGCAAGCCAAAGTGATTAAAAAAAAAAAAAGGAAAAAGTGGGGAGAATTTTGGAGCACAAAGCAACAAGGCAATCACGGTAATTATTCCAAGTTTTCAGTGCAAGTGTGAATATATATTTTAAAACTGTAGCTATAAGCCTTTATAGGGTGACCATCAATCTTATTTTATTTTAATTTTAGAGGGTAATTTTTACTCTTTTTTTCCACCTAAATTCAACACCTCTTTGAGCCTCTAAAACAATTTCTTTTCATGTCTGATTAAGGCAAATGGTGTTGACATCAGATGGTCCAAGTTTTTCTTAGCTTATAAGATCGACAACTTTTGTCCATTGTCAGTCGCGAAGGTGGGCCCCACCTCTAAATCTCTGCTGTTAGATCATGGGGGTTCGATGCCACGTTTAAGGATGAAGACCATCTCAGGTTGCCTTTGTTACAGCCAGGTGATGCAAGTATTGCCAAATAACGATAAAAACTGCCAGTAGGTTTAACAGTTCAAGCACCCTCTGGTGTTTCCCTCTGTAAATAGTAATTCTTGGTTGTTTGTATAGTTCCGCTTTAAGTTTATCATCATAAAAGCAAAAAATAATGCCCTCAATATTGGTATATTCCGACGATTGGTATCTGGCGATTGGTATTTTAGTGCCTAATTAATATCCGACATGTGACTTTACACAAATAACGTACACAAGCTACTTAATCCGAGGATTAGATGACATCAAAGATGCTAGTCTCAGGATCATCTTATATCAATTCGAGCATTACGACAATTCTAATTTTGTAAATAAAAAAGTAGTTTTCAATTATCGTGAAGCGGAAAGTAGTTTTTTCGCCGTTATGAGAAAGGTTATTTTCATTCTACTTTTTGACAAGAAGAATTACATCCTTTTTATTCAATTTTGAGCAGGTTTTGGTTGGTGGGTGATTCATAAATAAATAAATAAAGCAAATGCATAAGCATGGACTTTGAATCCATAATATCTTTTTTATTTTTTCTAATTAACCCGAAAATGTAGGGCTCTAAATTAATTATTACCTTCCAAACCATCAAGGTAAATTCAGTTTGACCAGCATTGTAGAGGGACCATGGATTAACTGTTGCCCCAGGTGCAAGCCAACTATTGGTCTGGACAAATCCTGCGCACAGCAAGTTGTAACATCCTGATTGGTAGTTATCATTCTGCATGGAATCAAAGTTGCAAAAAACGTTAATCTCATGATTTTAGGAAACTATATATGTAGGAAAATTATTTCATTTTATCTTTGTTACTTACAGTCCAATAAATGAAGAACCTCGGATAGCTGTCCCCATACAATTCTGGATAAGTCTGAAGAAAATAAAAATAAATTTATTCTCTAATTAGTAATCCCGTTTGACACAGCAACAATGTCAACTAACCATTAATGCAATTAGTTGGGAAACTAAATTTGGTTTTTTAGGTGTTTATATTACATAGTCAGTGACTTGCCAACTACACAATAATTGCATGCCAGAATAAATTGGCCCAAGAAACATAGGATTTTTAATGATATTGCTGAACATATACATAAATATTTTGCTTCTTCGATTGGACCATCCAATAATAATAACCATTTGCTTTCCTTAATTTCCCCAACGTTGGCACAAGCAGATAATATTCTAGTTTCTATTTCAAGTTCTGGGCACTTAGTTTTAAAAACACATTATTATATATTTTAGATTGGTTAAGTATATTTGAGTTTGGCACTATCTCCTACCAAAGAAAGAAAGAAAGACAAGAACTTGATTAAAAAACCCAACTTCTGGGGAAAAAAATCAAAATCTCTCAACTCAAAATTAGCCAAACATTAAGATCAAATTTCCGTTTAAGAAAAGAAAAATTACTTCAAATGTTTCAATTGGTATCTCAGAATTTCTTAATCAAGAGACAGGTTGACCTAAAATAAACTACTCACCCGTGACCCAAGGACCATCCACAAATCGAGAAATACATGTGAAAATTTAATTGTTTTCTCTGACCTGTTAAGATTGTGAATTAAAACCCTAAATTTACTTTGTAGCTAAAAAAAGGGGCGAGACCAAGAGGACTGGTCAAAGCTAATTATCTATTAGGAAATGTATAAAAAAAATTAAAACTTTTATTGGGGAATGGAGGAGAAGAAGAAGATGAAAGAGTACCTGCCAGCCAGCTTCAATGGTGTTAAGATCAACGTCCATAGTGCCAGCGCTGACCCACAATTGGGCGAGGCTAAATTCATTTTGTTCAGCCACATATGGTGCCCACACATTTATGCTTGCTCAAGCTCCATAGTATTGATCTCCACTCACATACCCTATCGCATACTGCCCAAAAAAATATATAATAAATAAATGAAATTAACCATTATAAAAGAAAAACACGATTTATAATATAAATTTAAAAGAATAAAAGGAGGCGACTTTTTCATGATCCTAAATTGAAATTAAATTTTAGTAATTGTCTGTAAGAGTCTGGCTACACTTGTTGCCACTTTGGGAGATTGGCACATACAAAAAATAGAGAACGACCTACCGAGGAATTTCTAAATTTAATAAACATTGAGTTGGTAAATCCGGTTTGACTTGATTGAGTTCATAACTAGCATGTATCGTATGTTTTTTCTTCTTTTAAAAAAAATGAAAAACATGAAAAGATGTTTTTGGTACAAAGTGAATGAATATGTTTCGCTAGCTTGATAATAAATAGCCGGCAAAAATTGGAGGAAAGCCAAGCAAACATAATGTCAAAATTAAAAACCAGTCTGAAAGGTACAAGCCGAAAATAAAAAAGCAGTTTCCTGTCTTCATGCTATGACTTTTCCTCGAAGTATTTGACCAACTAAAAAAATTAAAAGGGAAAAAAAGGGAAAGAAGCGGAGAGACTGAACAACAACAAAAGGAGGAGGGAACAAAGAGACGATTGGGTCTGATTTTTCTCCTCTGCTTTTGAGACAAAAATAGGCAAAGAGACTTATTTTCAGATATAAATTTTATTTAAACTTCGATGATAATAATTTTTCAAATTGAAATGAAATTATTATGATTTCTCTTAAATTACTCAGAAATAAAGAAAATGCTTGAGATGCACTAATCTTTGCTCAACTTCAATGGTAAGGTCTCTTCTCGTTACCTCATGAGCAACGTCTGAATCGTCTGTACTGATATGTGTTCTCACTTTCTTCCCAAACATCTGAAATGAAGAAGCCCTCAACATGTCTGCTTCACTCGTCCTCCGAATCGGCACCGTCCCTTCTGGGCATGCCTCGCCTGACATTCTCCACAATTGGAACGTCTCCGCAGCCGCAGCGGTCGAATTATGCCCATTTGGCATCTTTGGCGGATCCTGTGAATTTCATGAAAAAAAAAAAAAAAAAGGAGGAAAGGGTACAATTCAGGGGCCTCAAAAGTCACAGAATTCATTTTCTTGTCATAGGTCAAAGAAACTGGGGTGATACCAATGGCTTTTGTCCCTTTAATAGAGGATGATCAAAGGCTGGTTGCTGGTGAGATAGAATGCAGTCTATTATATCTCCATCAGGACTCTGCAAACAAGGAAAAAAAAAACAAAAACAAAAACAGAGAGACAAGAATGAGGGGAAAATCAAGGTTAGTTGGCAAAGAAAATGTAGTTTAGCGGATGAAATTAGTTATATGACTAGTGCAGCATGCGATCGATGGATTCAGGAGCGATGGTACAAGTTGGATATGAGATTTTGTGAGATCATTGTTTAGCATTCTAAAAGCTATTAAATGAATTTGTGATTTATTATTTAAATATTCTAATACTCCCCGTCATGTTTAGTATGGTCTTTTGCCTAGTACTAAATATGGAAATTTAATTGGAGAAGCAAATAGAATATGGTAAGATTTGAACTCAAAATTTTCAATTTTGATATCATATGAGATTTTATAGAATTAATGTCAATTATTTTAAAAATTTCAACTGTTGGATGAAGATGTAGTTTATTATTTAAATATTGTAAAAGTGGTTTTGCCTGAATTATTTTGACAGGAGGCTTGTTGATGTCCTTGAGACGAGCCCTTATCATCTTCAGCTTTTGCAACTCATCCTCGGGCTGGAAAGTCCGATTCGTGGCACGGAGTCAGCAGTTTTCAACGAACGAACGTGACAAAAGAAGGAGAAGGGACAAGGAGGAAGAGCACTAAAATGGGAATGATTGGCGACGGCCAGAGGGATATCTTGAAGGAGGAGGGACGCCAAGGACAAGCGCGACAAAAACAGCTGCTCGCGCCACAATCCATAATGGCCCTTGAGAAGCTTCCTGCGGGGGCCTGTCGTTTCTCTCTTCGGCTATACCTGGTCGCCCGCTCGTCTGTGCGCAGCAACATTGGTGTTGTCCTCTTGCACCCGTACCGATTTCCGCGGAGAGATTGCACACCCCCCACCGTATTCAGGGTCGCGTTGCTTCCATTCCAATCCCCCCTCCCCACTTCGGTATTTAAAGTCTGACATGCCTCCAACATCCAGAGACGAGAGGAGCTGCTTATTTCACTTACTATATTCCCAAAAAGCCAACGAGGAGCAAACGATAGGGATAGAAAAGAAAATTATGGTTTTCGCCTTCTAAACATGCTTATCTTTTTAATTAGGATTAGTACCACGAAAAATTTTAAATTAGTACATGTATGACAAACTTACTCCTAACAAATTTTTGCGTCATCAAAAACCTCAAATTGGTAAAACTGTGATAAATTTACCTTGAACTAATATGAATTTTCACTTGGACTTGCCATGTTAATAAAGTTATTGCCGGATGTCATTCAACTCAACAAATTCATGGTAAAATTTGATGGAAGTTAATAGAGGATAAATATGTCACTAGTATATCGGTTTGGGGTTTTTAGTGAGTTCAAAAATTACTTTGGGATGAATTTTTTAAAAGAGTGTCAAATTTGGGGCTTATGGTGACCCAAAGATTAGTTTGTGAAAAATTTATCACGAATGTATCAATTTGAGATTATTAACTCTTTTAATTTCATGTAGGAAGAATATTGCATATTAAATCTACATAAGAATGGAACCAGAGAAAATTATTTCATTTGTTAAAAAGTGAATTAAATGAATTTTCGGTCGATATGTGCATGGAACAAAAAGGAGTAAGTAATTTAGAATTATTAAAATATGAAACGGGAAGAATAGTCCTTCCTTAATGTCAAATTCAAGGAGTTGGCTAGAAGAGCGGTGTTTTTGGTCGGATTCCCTAGCCTTGACATAGTTTTAATTAATGAGTCTTTTGAAACTATTACAGTAAGTTGCGAAGGCTCAAGGCTCGCGGCGCAACAACCCCTTCATACTCCTTTTTGGTTCCCCGCATAATTTTAAGTGGTACCGACTTTTCTCACCATATGAATTTTCAAAATCAAACCTTCCTTTGCTAAATATGCTTGATAGTACCGTCAAAGCACTCGACACTCATAAACTTGACCACAAAAAATACTATCATTTATTTTTTTGACTCTATTGCCCTTGTGAAAAGTTTCAGAATACTTTGCCGGTTATTTAACCATTGTACCAATCTTTTTTTTGCTATGGTGCCATGAGCAAGCAAATTGCACAGGATCAAGAACTGCAAGTTTCTGCACGTGCAATAGTTAGATTATGGAGTAGGTGCATGCTCATGTCTAACCTCCCAGCCATGTATCCATCTAGATCGTGGAGGGTTTGCCATCCATAATTAAAGTTTAAAAAGTTATTTATTGGTATATCAAATTGTGACCTAACAACTTTCGGCATGTAGAATAAATATACCATTGACTTTTCTAATGACCAAACAATTTCCACCAACCTTTTATTCAAGGGATAAAAACTCACCATTAAATTTGCCGTTCAAGCAAGATGCTGTGACACATGACATGAATAAAAATGACTTCTTAGAAAAAAAAAATAGTAAGAAAACGAGCCAATCAATCTCAATAAAATTATGTGAGGCAAGTAAGTCCTAATCAAGAAGAATCATAAATGATGACAGCTTAGAAAAATGATGTCTTGGGGCTTTTGTTGTCGTGCCCATGGTGTGTTTTTAGGTATAGCTGAGGTGTACTTTTGTACACATTAGTCTAGTTAGCCTCGTCATTTGCCACATCAGTTGTATCAATGGATATTTTTGTCCATCAAATAAAAGTCTGTGATTTCTTTCTTTTTGGATCATTTGAAAAGTTAGGGTATTTTTGTCTTTTGGGTAAAAGTTGGTGGTTTTTTTTTTTTTTTTTTTTTTTTTTTTTTTTTTAAATTAGGAAGCGAGATTTGATCAAACCATAACTTACACACTACAACAATAATGACTTCTGTATTGGCTTTTGAAAGTCAGATATTTGTCCCAAAAATAGATATTGCCATTTCAAAATGTCTTTAGCGAGGTCAATGATTCCTCTAATTATGACCTTTAGCTATCATTTATGTGCCTCTGGATCATTTTTCTAAAACACGTGTCTTATGTAACTAAAATAGAAGCAGAATTATTTGCCTCTAAAATAACATTTTTAAGCATGTGAATTTCCCTCTAAAGATCTGTTTGACTAGAATGTGCTTTGCTAATTACTGAGTACGATTGTACTTTTCCCATGTTTATTGAATGATTGATGTTTGGAGGTAAATGAATATTACCAATTTCAAACTAATCAATTCAAATTTCTTGTAGACGCGCTCCACAATTAAACCTCTATCTTTTACAAAATTATTAATCGACTTAATTTAGAAATATGGACTTGTGGCTATGGTGGTTGACGTCGGTAGCGCCAAGGTGACGTGGATGCTACCATTGGTGGCTAAAAGGTGGAAAGTGCGCATAAATTAGGGGATTTAAAATTAAGGTTTGGGTGATGATGGCATTGGATCATGGTTTCGAAGAGAGTGGTGAGAGCGACAAAATATGAGAACCTTAGACCTAATGGAGCTCAAAGTAACATATCGTCAAAATCGATAGGATGTATAACTAATTTATGAAATGTTATATGGCCCGATATACTAAGGAGAATACACAAATTTAAAATCATCGCGTTATAAGCCAACCGCATATGGTATGTGCTCTTATCCGAATCAATTATTTGAAGTTCGATCCTATTTTACAAGTACCGTTTTATTTATGTGCACTAGAAATATATGCATATAGACAATGCATCTAAGACGATGAAATGACACAAGCAAAGGGATATAACAAGACATTAGCCCCTGCTTTTTTAAAAGAAAAAATGCATTTTATCTATTGAATAAATCGCATGACGGTAACACATGAATAAAGAAGTCAATCATACAAGAGAGTTCTCAAAGTTCAAAGCAAAGTTAGACTCAATTCACATCACCTACAAAATTGAATGGTCGACATGCACAAGAGTATGCTTTCGATGAATTTTCGAAAATCAAACTTCCTACGTTAAAAATGCTTGACAGGTACCGTGAAGGCACGAGGCACTCGTAGACTTGACCACAGTAAATATTAATTATTTATTTTTCGACTCTATTGTCCATATCGAAAGTTTCAGAATACTTTTCTCAATTATCTAACCATTTCACCAATCTTTTTGTTATGGTGCCATCAGCAAGCAAATTGCATATGATTAGGGCCTGCGCGGGTTTCTACATGTGCAAGAGTTAAATATGGAGTAAACACATGCTCCTGTCTAACTCCCCCCTTCCCCAAGCCATTCTTCTATTTGGATTGTGGAGGGTTTGCCATCCATAATTAAAGTTTAAAAATTTATTTATCGGTATATCAAATTATGGCCAAATGACTTTCGGCATGTAGAATAAAAATACCATTGACTTTTCAAATGCAAACAATTTTCACCAACTTTTTATTCAAGGAATGAAAACTTACCATTAAAATTTCAGTCCAAGCAAGATGATGTGACACGTGATGTGAACGAAAATGACATTTTAAAAAAACCAATTAGTAGGAAAAAGAGCTGCATTGATCTCAAGAAATGTATTTGAAGCAAATAAGTCCTAATTAAGAAGAACCATAAGTGACTAAGGTCTACATAAACAGTGTCTTTGAGCTTTTGCCAATGTGTCCATAGTGTCTTTTTAGCTCAAGCTAAGGTGTATTTTTGTACACATTAGTCTAGTTAACCTCGTCATTTACCACATCAGTTGCATCGGTGGATATTTTTGTCCATCAAATAAAAGCTTGCGATTTCTTTCTTTTTGGATCACATGAAAAGTTAGACTATTTTTGTCTCTCGAGAAAAGTTGGTGGTTTTTTTTTTTTTTTTAGTTAGTGAGATTTAATTAGACCAAAACTTACACGCCACAATAATAATGACTCCTGTAGTAAACAATATTTGTTTTTGAAAGACAGATTTTTGTCCCGAAAGCTTGTAGAGTCAAATAGAATAAGAAATGTCTTTAGTGAGGTAAATGACTCCTCTAATTATGACATTTAGCTATTATTTATGTGCCTCTAGATTATTTTTCTATAGCACATGTGTCTACATATAACTAAAATGGAAGCAGAAGTATTTGCCTCTAAAAGAACATTCTCAGGCATGTGAATTTCCCTCTAAAGATTTGTTTAACAAGATTGTGCTTTGCTAATTGCTGAGTACGATTGTACTTTTCCCATGTCTGTTGAATTATTGATGTTTAGAGGTAAATGAATATTACCAATTTTAAACTAATCAATTCAAATTTCTCGTAGACGCACTCCACAATTAAACCTCTATCTTCTACACATTCATTAATCTGACTTAATTTTAGGAATATGGACTCGCAGCTATGGTTGTCGACGACAAAAGTGCCTTGGTGACTTGGAAGCTACCGGTGGTGGCTAAAGGGTGGAAAGTGCACATAAATTATGGGATCTAAAATTAGGGGTTTGGTGATGATGGCATGGGATTATGGTTTCGGAGAGAGTGGTGAGAAAGATGAACTATGAGGACCTTAGATCTAGTGGAGCTCAAAGTAATGTATCATCAAAATCAAAAGAATGTATAATCAATTTATGACATGTTATATGGCCTGATATATTAAGAAGAATACACAAATCAAATCATCACGTTATAAGCCAACCGCATATAGTATGTGCTCTTATCCGAGTCAATTATTTAAAGTTTGATCCTATTCTATGAGTACCATTATATCTATGTGTCCGAGAAATATATGCGTATAGACAATGCATTTGCGGCAATACAATGGCACCATCAAAGGGATAACCAGACATTAGCCCCTCCTTTTTTTAAAAGAAAAAATGCATTTTGTTTATTGAATAAATTGTATGACAGTAACATATGAATAAAGAAGTCAATCATATACGAGAGTTCTTAAAGTTCAAAGCAAAGTTAGTCTCAATTCACATCACCTACAAAATTGAATGGTTGACATGCACAAGAGTATGTTTTCAGATAATTTTTAAAAATCAAATATTCCTTCATTAAATATGCTTGCTAAGCACCACCGAGGCACGAGGCACTCATAGACTTGACCATGAAAAATATTAATTATTTTTTCTAGTCTGACACGCCTCGAACATCCAGAGACGAGAGGAACTGCTTATTTCACTTACTATATTCGCAAAAAGCCAACGAGGAGCAAATGATAGGGATAGAAAAGAAAATTATGGTTTTCGCCTTCTAAACATGCTTATCTTTTTAATTAGGATTAGTACCATGAAAAATTTTAAATTATACATTTATGACAAACTTACCCCTAACAAATTTTTGTGTCATCAAAAACCTTAAATTGGTAAAATTGTGATAAATTTGCCTCGAACTAATATGAATTTTCACTTAGACTTGCCATGTTAATAAAGTTATTGCTAGATGTCATTCAACTCAACAAATTCATGGTAAAATTTGATGGAAGTTAATAGAGGATAAATATGTCACCATTATATCGGTTTGGGGTTTTTAGTGAACTCAAAAAATTAGTTTGAGATGAATATACGAGAGTGTCAATTTGGGGTTTATGGTGACCCAAAGATTAGTTTGAGAAAAATTTATCACGAATGTATAAATTTGAGATTATTAACTCTTTTAATTTCATGTAGGAAGAATATTGCATAATAAATCTACATAAGAATGGAACCAGAGAAAATTATTTCATTTGTTAAAAAGTGAATTAAATGATTTTTCGGTCGATATGTGCATGGAACAAAAAGGAGTAAGTAATTTAGAATTATTAAAAATGAAACGGGAAGAAAGTCCTTCCTTAATGTCAAATTCAAGGAGTTGGCTAGAAGAGCGGTGTTTTCGGTCGGATTCCCTAGCCTTGACATAGTTTTAATTAATGAGTCTCTTGAAACTATTCCAATAAGTTGCGGAAGGCTCAAGGCTCGCGGCGCAACAAACCCTTTATACTCCTTTTGGCCTCCACGGATAATTTTCAGTAATACAGACTTTTCTCACCATATGAATTTTCAAAATCAAACATTCCTTTGCTATAAATATGCTTGATAATACCGTCAAAGCACTCGACACTCATAAACTTGACCACAAAAAATACTATCATTTATTTTTTGACTCTATTGCCCTTGTGGAAAGTTTCAGGATACTTTGCCGGTTATTTAACCATTGTACCAATCTTTTTTTGCTATAGTGCCATGAGCAAGCAAATTGTTAATGATCAAGGGCTACAAGTTTCTGCACGTGCAACAGTTAGATTATGGATTAGGTACATGCTCATGGCTGAGGACCTCCCAGCCATGTATCCATCTAGATCGTGGAGGGTTTGCCATCCATAATTAAAGTTTAAAAAGTTATTTATCGGTATATCAAATTGTGACCTAACAACTTTCGGCATGTAGAATAAATATACCATTGACTTTTCTAATGAATAAACAATTTCCACCAACCTTTTATTCAAGGGATAAAAACTCACCATTAAATTTGCCGTCCAAGCAAGATGCTGTGACACATCACGTGAATAAAAATGACTTTTTAGAAAAAAAAATAGTAAGAAAAAGAGCCAATCAATCTCAATAAAATTATGTGAGGCAAGTAAGTCCTAATCAAGAAGAATCATAAATGACGACAGCTTAGATAAATGATGTCCTGGGGCTTTTGCTGCCGTGCCCATGGTGTGTTTTTAGGTATAGCTAAGGTGTACTTTTGTACACATTAGTCTAGTTAGCCTCGTCATTTGCCACATCAGTTGTTTCGGTGGATATTTTTGTCCATCAAATAAAAGTCCGCGATTTCTTTCTTTTTGGATCATTTGAAAAGTTAGGATATTTTTGTCTTTCGAGTAAAAGTTGGTGGTTTTTTTTTAAAATTTTTAGGAAGTGAGATTTGATCAAACCATAACTTACACACTACAACAATAATGTTTTATGTATTGGCTTTTGAAAGTCAGATATTTGTCCCGAAAATGGATATTGCCATTTCAAAATGTCTTTAGTGAGGTCAATGATTCCTCTAATTATGACCTTTAGCTATCATTTATGTGCCTCTGGATCATTTTTCTAAAACACGTGTCTTATATAACTAAAATAGAAACAGAAGTATTTGCCTCTAAAATAACATTTTTAAGCATGTGAATTTCCCTCTAAAGATCTATTTGACCAGAATGTGCTTTGCTAATTACTGAGTACGATTGTACTTTTCCCATGTTTGTTGAATGATTGATATTTGAAGGTAAATGAATATTACCGATTTGAAACTAATCAACTCAAATTTCTTGTAGACGCGCTCCACAATTAAACCTCTATCTTTTACAAAATTATTAATCGACTTAATTTAGAAATATGGACTTGTGGCTATGGTGGTTGACTTCGGAAGCGCCAAGGTGACGTGGATGCTACCGTTGGTGGCTAAAGGGTGGAAAGTGCGCATAAATTAGGGGATTTAAATTTAAGGTTTTGGTGATGATGGCATTGGATCATGGTTTCGAAGAGAGTGGTGAGAGCGACAAAATATGAAAACCTTAGACCTAATGGAGCTCAAAGTAACATATAGTCAAAACCGAAAGGATGTATAACTAATTTATGAAATGTTATATGGCCCGATATACTAAGGAGAATACACAAATTTCAAATCATCGTGTTATAAGCCAACCACATATGGTATGTGCTCTTATCCGAATCAATTATTTGAAGTTTGATCCTAATTTACAAGTACCTTTATATCTATGTGCCCTAGAAATATATGCATATAGACAATGCATCTAAGACGATGAAATGACACAATCAAAGGGATAACAAGACATTAGCCCCTCCTATTTTTTAAAGAAAAAAATGCATTTTATCTATTGAATAAATCCCATGATGGTAACCTATGTAGCACCGACGCGGACACGCGACACGCGATACGACACGACATGACATGCCGATACATCATTTCTAAAAAAATAGAGAATTCCGATACGTTCTGACACGTTATATATGAAATATACATTTTTATATATAAATGTAAAAATAAATAAATAATAATAAAATGAGCATAGAATTAATTTATACTAAAAATATTAATCCAACATTTGTTAATATCATTCATTGTTTTAATTTAATAGAGATTGAATGAGAAATTCAAAAATTGCTAACACAAAAAGAGTAAATTTGAAGGAACATGTCATGTTTTATTACACTTGTCGGAAATTAATGAGATTTTTTAGTCCCAAATAGAGTTTGGAATTCATGATATAGACTAGCTTGGAGCTCATTTGCAAAACAAGGTTCGAGAAAAATAAAAATCTAGGACAAGAACTCAAAGAAAAGGAAATAACTAAATTGGCCATGGAAAATATGAGAGATAACTCTAGACCAAAAGAAATAACTTGTAGGCGATGCCTACGAAAGGCAGAGAGAAGCAAAAAAAAAAAAAAAAATCACTACTTTAAGTTTGCAGGGGCGATGGAGCGACGTCGACGAGAAGAGGGGCATTCCATTGTCACTCACGGGAAGGTCAAAACTTATAAGTGAGAAACTTGAGAGTGATAATTTTCTTCTTTCTCCTTTATTTTTGTTATTTTCATTATTTTTTCATATATTTATATTTTGACCCCTCAAGTATTGAAAATTTTTAAAATTGACCTGTGCGTGTCGGAATTGCATGTTGGAATTTCGAACTCACGTGTCGGAGCGTGTCGGGAAAAATTGACCACGTGTCGGATTTCCCGACACTCGTTGACCGCGTGTCGAAACGTGTCGGAGCGTGTTGGACACGTGTCGAAGTGTCGGACACGACACGAAGGCTTTCAGAGAGTATCGGCACTTCTTAGACGGTAACACATGAATAAAGAAGTCAATCATAAAAGAGAGTTCTCAAAGTTCAATGCAAAGTTAGTCTCAATTCACATCACCTACAAAATTGAATGGTTGACATGCACAAGAGTATGTTTTTGATGAATTTTTTAAAATCAAACCTTCCTTCGTTAAAAATGCTTGACAGGTACCGCCGAGGCACGAGGCACTCGTAGACTTGACCACATAAAATATTAATTATTTATTTTTCGACTCTATTGTCCATATCGAAAGTTTCGGAAAACTTTTCTCAATTATCTAACCATTTCACCAATCTTTTTCTTATGGTGCCATGAGCAAGCAAATTGCATATGATTAGGGCCTGTAGGTTTCTACATGTGCAAGAGTTAAATATGGAGTAAGCACATGCTCATGTCCAACTCCCCTCTTCCCCAAGCCATGCATCCATTTGGATTGTGGAGGGTTTGCCGTCCATAATTAAAGTTTAAAAAGTTATTTATTGGTATATCAAATTATGGCCAAACGACTTTCGGCATGTAGAATAAAAATACCATTGACTTTTCAAATGACCAAACAATTTCCACCAACTTTTTATTCAAGGAAAGAAAACTTACCATTAAAATTTCAGTCCAAGCAAGATGATGTGACACACGATGTGAATAAAAATGACATTTTAAAGAAACAAATTAGTAGGAAAAAGAGTTGCATCGATCTCAAGAAATGTATGTGAAGCAAATAAGTCCTAATTAAGAAGAATCATAAGTGACTAAGGTTTAGATAAACAATGTTTTCCGGCTTTTGCTAATGTGCCCATAGTGTCTTTTTAGCTCAAGCTAAGGTGTATTTTTGTACACATTAGTCTAGTTAACCTCGTCATTTACCACATTAGTTGCGTCGGTGGATATTTTTTGTCCATCAAATAAAAGCCTATGATTTCTTTCTTTTTGGATCACTTGAAAAGTTAGACTATTTTCATCTCTCGAGAAAAGTTGGTGGTTTTTTTTTTTCATTTTTAGTTAGTGAGATTTAATTAGACCAAAACTTATAATTAGACCAAAACTTACACACTACAATAATAATGACTCCTGTAGTAATTTGAAAGACAGATTTTTGTCCCAAAAGCTTGTAGAGTCAAATAGAATAAGAAATGTCTTTAGTGAGGCAAATGACTCCTCTAATTATGACATTTAGCTATTATTTATGTGCATCTAGATTATTTTTCTATAGCACATGTGTCTACATCTAACTAAAATGGAATCAGCAGTATTTGCCTCTAGAAAAACATTCTCAGGCATGTGAATTTCCCTCTAAAGATTTGCTTAACGAGATTGTGCTTTGCTAATTGCTGAGTACGATTGTACTTTTCCCATGTCTGTTGAATGATTGATGTTTAGAGGTAAATGAATATTACCAATTTTAAAATAATCAATTCAAATTTCTCATAGGCGCACTCCACAATTAAACCTCTATCTTCTACACATTCATTAATTGACTTAATTTTAGCAATATGGACTCGCAGCTATGGTTGTCGATGACAAAAGTGCCTTGGTGACTTGGAAGCTACCGGTGGTGGCTAAAGGGTGGAAAGTGCACATAAATTATGGGATTTAAAATTAGGGGTTTGGTGATGATGGCATGGGATTATGGTTTCGGAGAGAGTGGTGAGAAAGATAAACTATGAGGACCTTAGATCTAGTGGAGCTCAAGGTAATGTATCATCAAAATCAAAAGAATGTATAATCAATTTATGACATTTATATGGTCCGGTAATGTGTCATCACATTATAAGCCAACCGCATATGGTATGTGCTCTTATTCGAGTCAATTATTTGAAGTTTGATCCTATTTTATGAGTACCGTTATATCTATGTGTCTGAGAAATATATGCGTATAGACTAGGGGTGAGCAGCGGTCTAGGGTAGACCCTGGACCGACCCTGGATCGGCCCAACCTTGTCAGTCCTGGTCCGGTTCCCAAGGGGACTGGGTCGGTCCTCGGTCCTGAAATTCCAGGACCGACACTGTGCGGGTTGGTCCTCGGTCCTAAGAGTTTTAGGTCGGTCCAACCCTGGACCAATTCTATTGCATTATATTATTTATAATTCTTTTATATATTCAAACCTAAGTAAAATGTCTGTTATAAAACCGAAGAGTTATGCTAAGATGTTCTATCAATAGCACTAATAATAATTTCAATTTAAAACTCTTGTTGAGTATTAATTATGTGTCGTTTGTTTTGTTTTTAGGTGTTTAGAAGTTCAAGTGAATTAACAAGATGTGAAGTTATATATTCATGGTTTATATTAAGTATTTTGAACTTTTTATGGTTTAATTGTATTTTACTAATGAATTTCAGCTGCACTTTACTTTTCAATTTGTGTCAAATGGTAGAAGTTTTTGAAGAGTAGAGTAGTATTGTAGTTGCTACAGTGATTTGCTAGTCAAGTGGTGTGAAGCTCATTTTTTGGTTGAGTGGACTCTACATGATCAAATGCAGGAAAACGCTTTTGCATATGGTGTTATGAATATTAAAGATAGATGATTACAAGAACTTTCCATCTTGTCTTATATCTCGATGAGCAGTTAGCAGGTACAAAATTTCTATTATTGTGTCATCTTAAATTTGCTGAATATGTATTGATATTTATAGTTTAGTTGCACGATACCGCATTGTCGATGGATGTGTAATTTGAATTTGTAGGTTTGCTTTTTTAGGGAGTATAAAAAACAAGACAAAAAAATTATTGATCGGTCCCGGGTTGACCCTGGAACTGGATCGAACCCATTGGTTCGGTCCGGTCCTTGGTCCCTGGCTCAATAGGGTCGGTCCTCGATCCTAAAAATTGAGGACCAACACTGTATGGGTTGGTCCTAGGGTTTGGGGGTGGCCCAGACCAACCCGAACCATGCTCACCCCTAGTATAGACAATGCATTTGCGGCGATACAATGGCACCATCAAAGGGATAACGAGACATTAGCCCCTCCTTTTTTTTAAAGAAAAAATGCATTTTGTCTATTGAATAAATCGCATGACAGTAACACATGAATAAAGAAGTCAATCATATACAAAAGTTCTTAAAGTTCAAAGCAAAGTTAGTCTCAATTCACATCACTAACAAAATTGAATGGTTGACATGCACAAGAGTATGTTTTCAAATAATTTTTAAAATACCTTCCTTCATTACATATGCTTGATAAGCACCACTGAGGCATGAGGCACGAGGCACTCGTAGACTTGACCACAGAAAATATTAATTATTGTTTTTGACTCCATTGTCCCTGTCGAAAGTTTTGGAATACTTTGCTCAATTATCTAACCATTTCACCAATCTTTTTGTTATGGTGCCATGAGCAAGCATATTGCATATGATTAGGGCCTACAGATTTTTGCATGTGCAACAATTAAATAAGGATTAAGCATATGCTCATGTCCAACTCCCCCCCACCTTCCGCAAGCCATGCATCCATTTGGATCGTGGAGGTTTGCCGTCCATAATTAAAGTTTGAAAAGTTATTTATCTGTATATCAAATTGTGGCCAAACAACTTTTGACATGTAGAACAAAAATA
This sequence comes from Eucalyptus cloeziana, assembly GCA_014182715.1. NCBI lineage: Eukaryota > Viridiplantae > Streptophyta > Magnoliopsida > Myrtales > Myrtaceae > Eucalyptus > Eucalyptus cloeziana. The sequence goes on along the minus strand of CM024641.1, from coordinate 29,676,033 downwards.
CCATGGATTTTTCAAATGACCAAACAATTTCCACCAACTTTTTATTCAAGGAATAAAAACTCACAATTAAATTTTCGGTCCAAGCAAGATGATGTGACACATGATATGAATAAAAATGACATTTTAAAGAAACAATGTATTTGGGATTTTGCTAATGTGCCTACGGTGTCTTTTTAGCTCAAGCTAAGGTGTAGTTTTGTACACGTTAGTCTAGTTAACCTCATCATTTACCACATCAGTTGCATCGGTGGATATTTTTGTCCATTAAATAAAAGACTGAGATTTCTTTCTTTTTAGATTACTTGAAAAGTTAGGATATTTTCCTCTCTCGGATAAAAGTTGGTGGTTTTTTATCATTTTTAGGAAGTGAGATTTGATTAGACCAAAACTTACACACTACAACAATAATGATTTCTGTAGTAAACAATATTTGCTTTCGAAAGAGAGATTTTTGTCTCGAAAGTTTGTAAAGTCAAATAGAATAAGAGATGTCTTTAGTGAGGGAAATGACTATAATTATGACATTTAGCTATTATTTATATGCCTCTAGAACATTTTTCTAAAGCTTATGTGTCTTTATATAACTAAAATGAAAGAATAAATATTCGCATCTAAAATAACATTTTCAGGCATGTGAATTTCCCTCTAAAAATTTGTTTGACAAGAATGTGCTTTGCTAATTGCCGAGTATAATTGTACTTTTCTCATGTTTGTTGAATGATTGATATTTGGAGGTAAATGAATATTACTAATTTCAAAATAATCAATTCAAATTTCCTCACAGGCGCACTCCATAATTAAACCTCTATCTTCTACACAATTATTAATCGACTTAATTTTAGAAATAAGGACTCGTGGCTATGGTTGTCGACGACCGCAATGCCAAGGTGACCTGGATGCTACCAATACTGGCTGGAGGGTGGAAAGTGCACATAAATTATGGAATTTAAAATTAAGGTTTTGGTGATGATGGCATGGGATTACGGTTTTGAAGAGATTGGTGAGAGAGATAAACTATGAGGACCTTAGATCTAGTGGAGCTCAAGGTAATGTATCATCAAAATCGAAAGGATGCATAATGAATTTATGACATATTATATGGTATGATATATTAAGAAGAATACACAAATTTCAAATCATCGCGTTATATGTCAACCACGTATAGTATGTGCTCTTATCCGAATCAATTATTTGAAGTTTGATCCTATTTTACGAGTATCATTGCCCTAGAAATATATGCATATAGACAATGCATCTACGGCGATAGTATGGCACCATCAAAAGGATAACGTGACATTAGCCTCTCTCTTTTTTTTAAAGAAAGAATGCATTTAATCTATTCAATAAATTCCATGATAGAGACACATAAATAAAAAAGTCAATCATATATGAGAGTTCTCAGAGTTCGAAAGGAAACTTAGTCTCAATTCACATCACCTACAAAATTGAATGGTGGACATGCACAAGATTACGTTTTCAATAAATTTTTGAAAATTGAACCTTGTGTTAAATATGCTTGATCGGTACTGTCGAGGCACGAGACACTAGTAAACTTGACAATAGAAAATGTTAATAATTTATTTTTCGACTCTATTGTCCTTGTCGAAAGTTTTGGAATATTTTGCTCAATTATATTACCATTTTACTAATCTTTTTGTTATGGTGCCATGAGCATGCAAATTGCATATGATGAGGGCCTGCAAGTTTCTGGACATGCAATAGTTAAATATGGCATGCTTATGTCCACCGCACCCCCGCGCCCGGAGAAAGTTTGTAGTTTTTTTTTGTGACGTGAAATTTCTTTTAATTTAAAAAAAATTTGAGATTTTTTTTTTTTTTCTTTTCCTCTCTTCTTCTTCCTCCTTTAGCCAGTCGCTAGGCAAGAGGCGGCATGGAAGAAAAAAAAAACCGTTGTTATCAAATGAATTTATGTTATTTTTTCTATTTCTTATTTTAGAAATTATTCTCGAGGACAAGAAACCATTTTTTCTACTTCTTATTTCTATTTCAAATCTATTCCCTGGCTACTTTTCTATTCCAGAGAATAGAAAAATTAATTGATATTACCAAACGAATTTCTGTTCTTTTACCATGCAGACCCTTAACGATAACTTATGTGTGACATTTCAGAAATTTTTACTCCTAACTCCGGTAGGATTTGGGGTTTAGGGTTTAGGAAATGTCCTCGGCCTATATAAAATCTAATAAAATTTATATTATTTAAGTATCCATGACGTTTTGCAAAACACCATAAGCTATTAAAATTTAATATTTCGAATTTTTTATGAAATTCTAAACTGCGTCACGACAACATTTATGCATGATTTTCTGCACTGGGTAAAGACAGATTCTACTTTTCTGAATCATGCAAAATATAGGTGGATAATTTTAAATTATTTTGGACATATTACATTAGCAAATTGATTTGCTTTATGTGTGCAAAACATCATAAATGTTAGAAAATATGTGTGACATCCTCAATTTGACTTCTATCTAAGGAATAAAATTACGACGGTAATCGACAAATCATAGAAAAGTAAGGGATGATTACTTGAGGATAAAAATTCAATTTTACATCGGCGAACTGTGAATTTTCGGAAAAGTGAAAACAGGCTGCAAACGAGGAGCTACGAAAGCCCAAGCTACAGACAGGCCCAATGGGCCTCACACCCATCATTGACAGCCTAAGTGGGCCCATTAAGACGAACTAAGCCCACACTTGGTCTTTTGGAAGTTTGTACATTAATTACCTATGTGCATGAATAGTGTTTCATACTATAGTTTAATTAAATCCCTAAATTACCCCTTCTAGAAGCTTGTTGGCTTAATAAGACAAGGATTGTTGTCTTTCATGGAGGGGCAGGCGCCCATTTGAAGAAGGGAAAAGGAAGAGACCAACCTAGCTAACTTCCTTAGCTTATTTCCAAATAGAGCACATGCTTGAAATCTAGCATTAAATGAAGAATGGATAGGAAGATTTCAAGAGTTCTTGGTGGTCATTCAAAGGATTTGGCCAAGAGTAATTTAGAGATTTTTGTACTAAGCTTATTAAGACTTTGAGCAAACTTGGAAGAGAAACTCCTTTCTCTCACTCATTCTTTCACCATCTCCCTCATCTCTCATTGTCTCACTCTCATCACTCTCTCTCTCTCTCTCTCTCTCAAACACTCTCATGCTCAAGTTCTCTCTAGCCAAGAGTAATTTAAAGATTTTTGTACTAAGCTCATTAAGCTCTCTCTCTCTCTCTCTCTCTCTCTCTCTCTCTCTCTCTCTCTCTCTCTCTCTCTCTCTCTCTCTCTCGATGCAATGCACCTCATCACTCTCTCTCTCTCTCTCTCTCAAACACTCTCATGCTCAAGCTCTCTCTGGCCAAGAGTAATTTAGAGATTTTTGTACTAAGCTCATTAAGCTCTCTCTCTCTCTCTCTCTCTCTCTCTCTCTCTCTCTCTCTCTCTCTCTCTCTCTCTCTCTCTCTCTCTCTCTCTCTCTCTCTCTCTCTCTCTCTCTCTCTCTCGATGCAGTGCACCTCACCACCGTCTCATGCTTGATGTGCCGCACGCCACTACCACAATCCTCTCTCTCTCCCTCCCTCTCGATGCAATGCACCTCACCACCGTCTCATGCTTGCTATGCCGCACGCCACTACCACAGTCCATCATTGGCCACACGCCGTCGTCATTGCTGCCACTCGCCGTCGAAACTTGAAAGTCGGTCCCATAAGTGACTTCCTAAATTAATTAGATAGTATTTACGCTGGGGATTAGGGTTATGATTAATGTTAATGATAGTTAGATTAAGAGATAGATGGATTAGGTGATAGTTATCTTGAAAGGCACTTGTGATAGCTTATCTTGAAGAGTGATAAATGCTTATGATAGCTTATCTTGAAAATTGATGAGTGCTTGTGATAGCTTATCTTGGAATGCGATAATTATTAGTGATAGCTTATATCGAGAAGTGATTAATGCTTGTGATAGCTTATCTTGAAATGTGATAAGTATCAGTGATAGCTTATCTTGAAAATTGACAAGTACTTGTGATATCTTATTTTGAAAAGTGATAAGTTATGTTGATAAGTAAACCCATGGTGTGATATTGTGTGGAATTAAGGGGTGACTACCATGAGGATATAATTTAGTAACTTTTGTTCTAAAGTATTTTTGAAAAAAAAAATATTCAAAAGGCATAATAGGGTTGATTCATGAAGTACCGCGGTGAGACGTCAAGTTTTATGTGTTTACATTGATAATAAGGGAATAAGGTTATCGTATGATTATTTTGGTGGATAAATAATCAATGGGTGATCACGTGGGATTATTTTATGCCATTTTTGTGCGTAAAAATTTGCTAGTGTATAACGTGGGAGCACTAAACACTCTTGCATTGACTAAATTGGAAGATAAAAATTGGTTTCAGTAGTTGGTGTTCTCGTGTAATCACTTAAATGGTTTCGTAGTCATATCACTACAAGGGACGGTGCCCAATAGATTTTGGATGCCTGACGGGGGTCTAGATGGCGTTCAAGGATGGATTTCATAATGATGCTCTTAATTGAATGGCATCTTTGAGTAAGGTTGAGACATTGCCGTGCCCGATAGGCGGAACGATGCCCGTTTACCCCAAAAGACCACTGATGAGAGTATCAGTCATGGCCAAGAGCATACATAATAATCTAGACTCATGTGGATGCATTGTACATGAAAGTGATAATGGTTGTGTCTAGATTATTATTCGTATTTCTCATATGCCTGCTGGAATTGTGGATCACATGGAGGATTATTTATGTGATTATTGGATACGTTGTTAGGGTGTTGTATAGTGAGTTGTTATTTCATATTTATGGATTATGCAAAGCAAAGGCTTTGCTATTGATCTACCATTGACAATTAAGCCACACGTATAGGGTGTCTTTGAGGCAAATTATTCTCTTATGCGAGGTTTAGGAAGTTTACTCACTGACTTTTCATAAAATTTATGATTTAAAATTTTCAGATTCTAACCATGAATAGTCCATTTGCCATGTGCAGGGTACGCGTAGATCAAGACACCCAAGTGACTCCCTTCCTGATAGAGGGGATCGACACCATATACGAGAAATTCGTGACCATCATTTGGGTGGACGAGGGGTTGATGAACTTTGTGATGGGGTTTTGACAGGCCACTTGGCGGGGGATCTAAGGGTGCCATCTGGGACCATATGGTAGTGGATGTCCCCGAAGACTCCATCACTAACCCGGAGTCGAACCTGAACACAGAGTCCGATCCCGAGCCCGAGTCATGGTACTATGTCCACATAGGTGAAATACCACTTTTTGAGGTCGCCCTCGTAGGATAGAGGAGCTAGGCTAACCCCCAACCCCTTTTGGTAAATTGAAAAGAATCTACGTGTAAGCATTATTTCCGATGTACTAAGTTGATATATATATGTGTGTAAGCATTATTTCCGATGTACTAAGTTGATATATATCTGTGTGTAAGCATTATTTTGTGTGTGTGTGTGCGCATGCGTGCGTGCGTGCGTGAGAAAGTGTTTGTGAGAAAGTGTTTGTTGATATGTTTTCCTTGCTATTCTTATTGGTGTGTATGATTGGGTGGAGTTGATTCTGCTTCCATTTGTATCTACTCAAAAGATAAAATAAATAGGTCGGCAATGTCTCCTGAGACATCGCAATTAAATGACCAAATGAAAGAAGGGATGCCACGCATCCAAGAGTCGGGGTGTGACAATGTGAAAATTCCAAATAATGTACAATAAGGGTACATGAAATGTATTAAAAATGAAAACATAGAAAAAAAATATTATGTTCAACATAACACCAAAGATTAACTTAAGAATTATCTTACATGCCCGTATAACATCTTTAATAAACGTTAAATATCTATGAAATTTAACATCTTAAAAGTTGACGTCATAACAAAATGTTGTAACAAAATCAAAAATGTTTTACATAGCAAAAAATATTTTCGATGTTTCAGTTTGGATTACAAGGGAACATCATAGCCCTTACTAGAATATCGTCAGATATCGTTGAAATAGGTATGCACTGTTTTGCAATAGCTCATGTCAAAACATAATAAGCCTTTGCCCAAATTCATAAACTACTAAAAATAAGCCAAAATATTTGCAATATCTCAAGCCTTTCTAAAACACCTTAATGGAAAAATCACATTAAATTAATATTTTCGGCGTTTTCGCACTAAGTCACAATAATACGCCATGAGCCGTTGCAAAACATATTAAAATACTAAAAATTATATTATTTAAATAATATGCCATAAGCCGTTGCATAACTCCATATCAGCCGTGCCATGCACGTGCACGTAGCGTGCACAGTACGTGCAAGTGCATTCCACGTGCTTTAATATGCAAATGTTGGAGTTTTTTTTGCTCAATTTTTTTCGGGCTTTCTTTTCTCTCACTTAGATGCTGTCATGAGTTCTCAACCTTCGACTTCTGAATTGGCGGTATCTCTAAGGGATGAAAAGGACACAAACATATATTCCACGATCAGTCAAGCATACTGATTCCAGCCCTTCATCATCATCTACGCCCAGCCAGTCAAAATGGTATATGTTTATAGGTGAGCAAGAAAGTGAGAGTATAAGTGCATTTGAATCATAGAATGTCACATTCTTACAAAATGAATTTCCTAAAAAGTGCGAAATAGGTGAGGACTACTCCCTATTTGAAACCTTAGATCAAGATAATGAACTTAATAGAGTTCGTTCAAGTGGGAGTAATGTAAGAAGTGAGGAATTAAATTTGACTTAATCTCAATTACAATCACCTGATAAGATGATATCGTCATTATCTAATTCGAATATGAGTGTAATAGAGAATAATGTGCAAAGTGTACAATCTCCCGTGCAGCGAATAAGTCACAAAAATATTCCATGTTGACGTTTTGACATAGAATGGCAAACTTTCATAGTCGCTCAACAATATGAAGATGAGCCAAGGAATGTAAATAAGGCTCTAAAATGCCCTAATAAGGAAAATTTGATGCATGCAATGGAAGAGGAAATTGAGTCAATAAAGTCAAATTATGTTTAAGAACCGGTTGATCTTCCAAAAGGACGTAAAACCATTAGGAACAAGTGAGTTCTCAAAATAAAACATAAAGTTGATGGTTCAATAGAGAGATATAAGGCTCGCCTTGTGACAAATTGGTATAATCAATAGGAAAAAGAATTGATTATGATCAAACTTTTTCTCCTATAGTGAGATTTACCTCAATTCACCTTATTCTGGCATTATTGACTAATATGGATATTAGACTACATCAAATGGATGTCAAAACTGTTTTTCTCAATGGAGAATTAGAAAAAGAAATTTATATGGAATAATTCGTTGGTTTCATTTTGAAAGGCAAAAAACAAAAGGTATGTCGACTTTTGATATCAATATATGGCCTTAAGTAGTGATCAATATAATGGTATATATGTTTTCATAATACCATAACAACATATGATTTTACAATGATTGATAAAGATCATTGTGTATATATCAAAAGATCCAAAGATCAATTTGTGATCATATTATATGTTAATAATTATGGAATTTGTTAATACCATTAAGAATTGGTTGTCTTCTAACTTTGAGATGAAATATATAGGTGAGACTACATATATTCTTAGAGTTAAGATTTCAAGGATCATTCAAAGAGATTATTGTCTCTTTCGCAAGAGACCTATATAAATAGGATTCTTGAATGATTTCGTATGTAAGATTGCAAATCCATAGAAATTGCAATTGCAAAAGGTGAATGATTAAGCCATAAATTGTGTACAAAAACTCCACAAGATAAGGAACAAATGCAATGTGTTTGTTATGCTAGTGATGTGGGAAGCTTAATGTATGTTATAATGTGTACAAGACCTAACATATATTTTGCAGTTGGAATGGTAAGTAGGTACAAATCAAATTCAAGTCAAGCACATTGGAAAGCTGACAAAAGAATACTAAAACATCTTAATGGAACTACTGATTATTCGCTGAGTTATCAAGAAAATGATCTACAACTTGAAAACAATTCAAATACTGATTGGGAAGGAGATTTAGATGAAAGGAAATCTACCTCTAGATTTGTTTTATTATTGAATAATGGCGCCATATCTTAGAGCAGTAAAAAACAAACGTGTATAGCCTTGTCCACAACAAAGCCAAGTTCGTGGCATTATCAGCAGCTATTCAAGAGGGTATTTGGCTTAAGAGATTTTTGGATCATTTAGGTATTACTAAGAATGCTGCTAGTTATTTGTAATAACCAAACAACAATAGCGTACACTAAGGATGAAATATCATGACAAGACCAAACATATAGATACCAAGTATAACTTTGTCAATGATATGATTGCATGAAAGGATGTGAACTTACAGTACATATCTATGCATTGAATGATAGCAAATCCTATGATAAAGTCAATATCTAGAGATGTGTTCTATGACCATGTAAAATCTCTAGGACTGCGTAGAGACTGATGTACTGTATATTGTAGTTTTCCTAAATGTTCCCATTTAATGAAATTGTATTTCATTATTAATGCATATGAGTTTTTTTGTTTGATGTTTATGCGTCTTAATGCTTAGTGCATTATAAAATTGAGAAAGTATGTTAGACAAATAAGAGATTAGCTCACTCACATAGGTAATCGCATTTATTTATCATATGATAAATAGAGATGAGAAGATTTTTAAACTTATTATCTAGGTGATAATCGAGAACTCAAGCTTAAAACATAGATGTCGCCTTAACTAAGTGTTAAGATGAGGATATAATATTTACTATGTCCAAAAGTAAAACAACATATATTTTACTTTATTTGTCTTTGATGCAAGATGTGAGTTTTGATGGATTATGTGAAAGAATAAATACATGAACTCAAGTTAGACATTAAGTATGTCTGAACTATCATCTATATGGTATTGAAATTGAAAATATGCACTCCATAAGAAAGGAGTTAATATTGTAATATGTATTCCATATTACATATGCATAACACGACTAATAAGAGTGACAAAAGTTTTGATCTCAACTTTTATGTTGTGTGAGACTCTTGAGAAAAAAGAGTTTCTCAATTAAGTACCCTCATGACTATTACTTGTTCTCAAGATCTCTATTTAATGTTTGTCATTTTAGAATATTGCCAATGATCATGAATTGATTCAATCTAATAAGACATTTTTATAAAAGCAAGTAAAACTAAAATTGAGAGTTTCAAGGAAAGAAGAAGATTGATTTTAGGATATCACATTTTAGTTTTGTATTTACCGGTCCACCAATTATGATTGTTTTTGGGATAATCATAAATTGTGAATACAATATGTCATTATTAAAAAGAGATTGAGAGAGATATAAATGTGATCGATTGATCTAAGATATTGTATACTATATCTACTCAAAAACATAATGCCCATTTTGAGCTACTATATATTCCTAACATATGTATGGCAATGAGCTTTCGAAATATGCTAATTGCACATATTAGTTACTGGTATGAACGTTGCAAAAAGGTAAACAAAGAGTTTTTTTCGGCCCACCATGTGCGAGTGAAAAATGATGGGTTTTTTATTTGATGGGCCAAGTCAGGCCTATTTGCCCATGTTGGGCCAAACCCAATCTATAAAGGAAGAGCTCATGAGAGAGAAAGAGCAGTTATTTTTTAATACGTGGAGCTTTCTCAGTATGCTCCAAGATTAGTGGAGGATCCAGAAGACAAAGCTTGAAGGTTTAGGAATGGCCTTCGATTAGAGATGAAGAACTTGTTGGTGTCGTTTGATCTAAAAGACTATAATGAGGTTTACAATTGGGCCCATTTGATAGAGAGAAGTTTGAATGAACAAACTATCTCGTCTGTATCGAGGTTCAGTTCCAACAGAGATGGGAACAAGTATGGGAAGAGGCCCATGACCGGAGGAAGGTTCCACGTTCCACCAAACAGGAAGGGTGGAATTGGTAAGTCAGCGCCACATCAGAATGGCGCGTGTCGTTTCTATGGAAGGCAACATGGTTCAACCCCATGCCACCTTAAAATGAGTGGGTGTTACAAGTGTGGCCAACAGGGTCATTTGGCCAGAGACTGTCCCAAAAGGCCGAGAGGATTCCAACACTTACCATCACTGCCTCCAATGGGTTAGAACATAAGGTTTATGCCGCAAATCGCATAACAGGGAGGATAGAATAGACTGCCAATGCAAGGACAAGCGTACGTCATCACGAGAGGTCAGGCAAAGGACTCGCCTGATGTGGTTACATGTACGGTTTCGCTGAATGACCATGCTGCATATGCTTTATTTGATCCTAGTGCGACTCATTCGTTTATAGATGAATAGTTTGTTAAGCTGATAGGATTGAGTCTTGAATTATTGGAGTTAGTGGTTAGCATATCTACATCGTTAAAGGATAAGGTGTTAGCTTCATTGCGTTGTCTTGGTTGCAAGTTAGTGATTGGTGAGCGAGAGAGGAAGATAGACTTGTTAGTCCTAGCCATGTATGACTTCGATTTGATAATTGGCATGGACTGGCTCACCAAGCAACGAGCTAAGATGGACTGCTATTGTAAAGCGATTCAGTTTAACCCGTTAGAGGGTGAAAGTTTCGAGTTTGTTGGAAGTTGAGGAGGACTCTCAATTTCCTTAATCTCATCGCTTGAGGCAACTTGTTTGTTGGACGGGGGTTGTCAAGATAACCTGGCAACTATCGTTGATATGACAATTGAGGAGCTGAAGATCAAAGATATCTCATTAGTTCAAGAATTTCCAGATGTGTTTCCGAAAGAATTGCTAGGCCTACCGCCAAAGAGAGAGAGAGTTCATGATCGAGTTAGCACTTAGGATAGAGCCAATCTCTAAGGCTCCTTACCGGATGTTGTTATTAGAGTTGAAAAAACTGAAGGTGCAGATGTAGGATTGGTGGGAACAACAAAGGAAAAATTATTGGACATGGAACATTGAGGATTCGAAGTTTGATTATCAATAATGTTTCTCTGATGAAAGGTTTGAATTAATATCTTTTGAGCATAAGCCGGTTATGTGATACAAGATTTAGAATCAATTTCCAAAAAGAAGTTTGTTCTGGAGTTAGTCGAGATTTCTCTCAATCTTTCACTGGGTGAAGACATGGTAATATTTATCTTTTGGACATAAGTCCAGAGAATTCTCAATGTCTTATCTCAATTCAAGATGAAGCATATCTTTAGCATCGCAAGCTTGGACATGTGAGTATGAAACAGATTGCTAAACTATCGTTTAAGAAGCTGGTTCGAGGCATTCCCAAAATGGCGTACCATAAGTCTGAGTTGTGTACACCATGTATATTAAGGAAATAGGTCAGAAGTTCATTTAAACCTATAAATTAAGTTTCCACTAATCACATCTTGCAGCTTCTTTACATGGATCTTTTTGGACTAACTAGAACACAAATCATTTGTGGTAAGAAATACTATTTGGTAGTTGTGGATGATTATTCAAGATTTACATGGGTTTTCTTCTTGGCAAATAAAATAGAAACATTCTCATATTTTTCAAAGTTTACTAAGAAGGTAGTTATGCCATTTCAAATATAAGGACTGATCATGGGGGAAAATTTCAAAATTAAGAGTTTGCAAATTTTTGTGATGAGAATGGTCTTCAACATGTTTTCTCCTCTCCATACACTTCAGAACAAAATGGAGTTGTAGAAAGGAAAAATAGGTTGTTACAGGAGATGGCCACAACTCGTAATAGAAAGTAGAGTCTCTTCTTGTTTTTAGGCATAAGTAGTTTCAACTGTCTGTTATATAAATAATAGAGTATTTTTCAGACCCATCCTAGAGAAAATCCCTATAAAGTTTACAAAGGAAAAAAGGCAAATATCTCTTATTTTCATGTGTTTCATTTTGAAGAATGGAAATCATCGGCTTGGGAAATTTGAAGAAGATTAGATGAAGGTATCTTTCTTGGCCACTCTACTTCAAGCAAAGCTTATAGGGTCTTCAACAAAAATACACAAATTGTCAAAGAATCTATGAATGTCAGATTTCAAGAAAGTGTTCAGAACCAACAAGATCAGATTCAACTTGAAGAGTCTAAATTAGTTTCGGACTAATTAAAGTCAAGTTCCCCCGAGGAACCTCAGTCTTTTGGTGATCAAAGTTAAGCAAATGAAAAGTTAGAAGAATCAAAGAAAACTAGCGTTCAGCAAACCCTTGCAGAAAGTGACAAATCTAACTATAATTGGAAGTACAAATCAAGTCATCCTAAAGAGCTCATTATTTGTAATATAGAAGAAGGGATATGTACTAGATCCAAAGTAAAAGAAGACTCAAGTGCCTTAGCTCTTATTTCTGAAATAGAATCAAAAGTAGTAGAAGAAGTTTTATCTAACGAAAACTAGATAGAAGCAATGTAGGAATAACTCAAACAATTCAGTATTAATGATGTCTGGGAGTTAGTTCCAAAACCAAAAGGAAAATCTGTGATTGGTGAAAAGGGTAAAGTAACCAAGAACAAAGCAAGGTTTGTTGCAAAAGATTATATGCAAGAGGAAGGAATAGATTATGATGAGACATATACACCTGTAACCAGGTTGGAGGCCATAAAATTATTGTAAGTATATGCATATTTTCATAATTTCAGGTTATTTCGAATAAATGTCAAGAGTGCATTCCTAAATGGGTTTATACAAGAAGAAGTTTATGTGGAACAACCATAAGGATTTGAAGATCCCAGAAAGTCAAACTTTGTCTAAGACTGAAGAAGGCTTCGTTTGGTCTGAAACAGGCACCTCGAGCTTGGTATAAGAGACTGAGTAAGTTTTTAGCAAATAATGGTTTCAAGAAAGGAATGGTTGACATAACATTGTTTATCAAAAAGGAAGAAAAAGACTTTCTACTTGTTCAAGTATATGTAGATGATATAATCTTTGGGTCTTCTAACGAAAGTCTGTGCAAGAAATTTTCAAAGTCAATGTAGGAAAAATTCAAAATAAGCATGATTGGTGAGTGCAAACACCTAGAGGGGGGTGAATAGGTGTAAATAAAAATTTAACAAGACCTAATAGAAATAAATTGCCTATATAAGATAATCGACTATAATTTACAACTATGAATAAAGTAAGTAGTTCAAGTAAAGAGAATTAAGACACAAGATTTATAGTGGTTCGGCGTAGATCAAGCATACGTCCACTATCCCATGCTGACTATTGGCTGGATTTCACTATAAATCAAAAGAGATTTTACAGCAATGTGATCTAGACTTCACAATAGAAAGACTCTACTGGTCTCTCACTAAGTCTCACAAGAGTTTCTCTCTTTTGTCTACAACTTGAGCTCAATGATTGAAACAGTAAGTAACTAGAGAGCTTCAAACTTTGGAATTCTTCTATCACGCACTCTCTCGAACAACTTGCGAGTCCGCCTTAAATACTCCTTCATGCCTTCATAACCATTGGCACTTACCAAAGGAATTCTTTCAATCTACCCATTGGACAGAATCAATCAAGGGGATCTTTGAGTTGTCAGATGATTGAGATAAAAGCCCGTCAATCCTATTCGCCCATACAATCAGGTTCTTTAGTTTCCATAAGTAGAACCTTCCAAGTTTACTCACCTTTCAAATGATCTTCATATCGGAATTGTTTCCAATAAGAATAAGTAATAAGTAGGTGCTATATCTAGCCATAAGATCATCCATAAACCATATGAATCGAATCCATGAGAATAATCCCGCATCTGGATAAGTCTTTGTTCTTCGGTATGGAAATTGTCAGTAAGGGCAGATCGTGAATCTAAGGTCTAGCTGTCTTTAGACTTTGACACTTTAGTATGAAAGTCTTCATACTAGACTTTGGAAAGGTTTTGTCAATCTTCAAAACAGTAAATGAGTTTTCTCTAACAATCTCCCCCTTTTTTATGGTGACAAAACTTTCTTGCAAATTTGAATAATTTTGACCTGCAAAACAACACTTTAAGCAATACGTGATATAAAAAAAAAAAAAAAAAATTGATTAAGATCTAAATAGCATCGATTTTGCAACCACAGAAAACATGTTAGTCCTGTAAGACAAAAAGTCTATCCAGCTGTAATAAGTATCACAAACTAAGTTATTGCAAGCAAGTCAGCTCAAAACCAAAAAGTACCAGAATCAAATATACCAAGCACAAAATCAAAGATACTAAGCACAAAGTCATTAAAGATTCCAAATGGTTTCAAGCCAAAAAAGATAGATAGATCAGTCAAATCTGCACAAAACTTCTTTCCCTTTTGTCACAGCAAAAAGTGAAGAATAACTATAAAAAGAGTTGGGTAAAAATCATGGCTGTTTGGGGATACGAACGATATGGAAATCCTCCATTGACTTGACAGTCTCCTCCAGCTTCTTTAGAATCTCTTGTAGCTGTTGAATATCCTCACCCTTTGCAGTTGCTTGCACTTGAAGTTTCAAGGTGTGTATCTACTCTTATAGAGGGTCTGAAGTGGACTTCAAAGCTTTATGGAGATTTTGGATCTCACACTCCATTCCATATTGCTGACCCTTCAAATCCAAAAGAATTTCTAGCAGCCTTTGAAAGTCTGCTGTTGGTTTTGTTGTAGCATTGGATCTAACCGAGTCAATTCCAGGAGTCTTGAGATGTGAGGGAACATCAGTAGTTTGATCAGTAGGACTAGGAGAGGATTCCTCAACATCTACTGCAAGGTATTGAGAGGCATAGACATCCTCTAGATCTGATGGAGATCTACTTACATCACTAGTAAAGACAGGTGAAGAAGTACCTCTTTTTCTAGCAGCTCCCCTTGTTTCTATGCCTTCAGGTGGAGAAAAGAATTCTTCTTCTGCTTGCTCTGCTTCAGCACCCGAGTGATGTTGTTCATCTCTTGCAATTCCACTCCGAGTTTTTTCAAAATCCTTGGACAAGGATACAACATATGTTGGCTCAAAAGAGTCATCTTGACCCTCTTCTTCCTCTTCATCTCTTCCTCTTCCTTCTTCCTCTGTTCTTTCTTCCCCTTTCTTCTCTATTTCTGCTCTGTCTTTGTTCTCTCTATCCTCTGGCGCTATGAAGCTAACAAAACTCCGTAAATTACGCAAGGCGGAGAGAGTGATATAGTCCTCATCTTCTTCATCCTGCAAGATAAGGGCTCTCCTCTTCTTAGTCAGTGCGGTTAAGGGCTCCTTGCCTTTTCTCTTAGTTGCTGCAGAATCTTATTTTGCCTTGACAGGGGTCTTCTCTTTCAGGCGCTCCAATTCCTTATTCATCTCCTTTCGATGCATCTTTGAAACCATTTTCAACCCAATCACCATTGGAGTAATGGTTCTAACACAAAGAGAGGCAGAAATCTGAATTTGGAAATGTCTAAAGAGTTGAGTGACCAACGCGGAATAAGGTAGTTGACCCTTGTCTTTCACAACTGTCCTATACATGTGCATTAGGATAGTGTGAGGCAGTGAGAACTTATAGCTAATGTTGATTGCATACATCAACTTCACTTTAGAGTGAGAGACATCAGTTTTAGAAGTGGATTTAGGTCTGATGCAATTGATCACGATCTTGTGAAGTAAAATGTTGGAGGCATTCATTCTAGTGTAAGAAATCTTGCCCTCAGCGAATCTGTCCCGAACTAAAGCCAAAGTCGCATGATCAACAGACACTCTGATTGGTTGGAACTCTCTATCTTCACACCAATCACATCAACCAACATATCCACATTAAACACAAACTATTTGCCCCTAACTGTAAAACAAAATCTATCTGCATCTAGAAAAGATAGATTTGAATAGAAGTATGGAGTCGTTCAGGGTAAGCTTCAGTAATTTCTAAGCAAAAGTGTTCAAGTTGAAGAAGTGCAAAATTTCTCTTAGTCTCACTTTCAAAGAGTCGAGAAAATCAAAGTCCACACTTCTAGGGTTCATAACCCCTCTCTTCAATAGATTCGAATTAATTCTTTTGTGGTTCTTGGAATAGAATAAACTCGTTCCCTCTTCACAAATAGTTGCAGCAACACCCATTCTAGGCTGAAAATGGGTATACATCCTTTCATCATTGTCCTTTGATTCAGGTTGATTAAAACCACCAACACGCAAATCACTTGGAAAGTTGGCAAAAGTCATTGCAGCAAAACCTTTAGGTGTAATGCCTAGCCTTTCCATGGTATTTAAGAAGAGAGTTTCGTTCTTGTAACCATTGGATCGCAAGAACTCATTGATCAAAATCATTGCAGAACCATCCATTTTTAAGTTTGAGTAGAGTTTAAACAAACATTGTGGTTTTTGTGCTTTTACAGGTTCAACATCTTCATGATCTCTTCTTGTGGAGGATCTTGTGTTGCTTTTTGTGAGGAGTGACGCGGTTGAGATTGTTGTTGAGTAGTGTCTTCTTCATCAATTAAATCGAAGTGGGTAGGACCCTCAAGCATGTGCTGTGGTTCCATGTTCGCAAGTCTCGAAGATTTCCTCTAGAAAGACATTATCAAAATCTTGAAGGATTTCTCGATCTCATTTGTTGGAAAAGGTGAAGGCTTTTTGGATCAAACGCAAGAGAAATGAGAGAAAATAGGATCTCTATATTCCAGGGTTTGAAATAGCATAAATGGAGAAGAAGAATTTCGACTGTATATAAAGCAAGTGAAACGGGGTATACGAATAGTCACAAAGGAAAAAGTAAAAACCACATTTTTCAAAAATAAAAACTACCTTTAGAAAATGAAAACTCGCCATAAATTCAAGAATAATTCCTAAAAATAAAATAGGTAAGTAGCGATTCAAAAATTAACGTACCTTTTCGAAGTTTTATCCAAAAATAAACTCACATTCATTTAGAGAGTATTAACTTACAGCCGTAACTTTTGGAAATTCTGAGTCCGAACTTTTTCAGACTTTACCTAGTATGAGATAAGATATTCAATCTGGTGCGAATAGACTCAAATAAAAATTTTTCCAATGGCTTTGTGAATATATCTGCCAACTAATTCTTTGAGTTGATGAATTGATCATAATTTCTCCGTTTTGAACATGATCTCTGATGAAGTGGTGTCAAATTTCTATATTCTTCGCCCTTAAATGAAAAATTGGATTCTTTGTAAGATTAATGGCACTGGTGTTATCAAATTTTATCTCTATGCACAATTCTTCAACATCAAAGTCTCTTAGTTGTTGCCTTATCTATAAGATTTGAGAACAACAACTTCCAAAAACCACATATTCTACTTTAGCTGTTGAAAGAGCTACAGTACTCCGTTTTCTTGAAAACCACGATACCAACCTATTGCCCAGCAGTTGACATATACCCGAAGTACTCTTTCTATCTATTTTGCATCCTGCTAAATCTACGTCTGAATATCCAAGGAGAGTAAAGTCTCATTCTTTCGAATACCACAGACCTAACTTTGATGTTGTTGCAATGTATTTGATAATGCATTTTGCAACACTTAAGTGAGATTCTTTGGGATCTGATTGGAATCTAGCACAAATACAAACACTAAACAAAATGTCATGTCTAGATGCAGTAAGATAAAGAAGCGAACCAATAATGCTCCTGTAAAGTTTCTGGTCTACATTCTTTCCTCCTTCATCTTTTTCCATCTTTGAAGAACTTGACATAGATGTCTTTGTCTTTTTACAATTCTCTAATCCAAATTTCTTGATGAGATCTTTTGCATATTTCTCTTAGTGAATGAAAATGCCTTCCTTTGATTGTTTAACTTGTAATCCCAAAAAGAAGGTTAACTCACCCATCATGCTCATCTCGAATTCATCTTGCATGCATCTAGAAAATTTCTTGCATAGATTTTCATTAGGTGATCCAAAGATAATATCATCATCATAAATTTGAACAAGTAGGAAATCTTTACCTTCTCTTTTAATGAATAAAGTAGTATCTATTTTACCTTTAACAAAACCATTTTGAATTAAAAATTTACTTAACCTTTCATACTAGGCTCGAGGTGCTTACTTTAGTCCATATAAAACCTTTTTCAGTTTATAGACTAAGTCTGGCTTTCTTAGATTTTCAAAACCAGGTGGTTGTTCCACATAGACTTCTTCTTGGATGAATCCATTTAGAACTGCACTTTTTACATCCATCTGGAATAACCTAAAATTTCAATAGTAAGAAAAAGCAAGTAATAATATAATTGCTTCTAACCTCGCCACTGGTGCATAGGTCTTGTCATAGTCTATCCCTTCTTCTTGCGTATATCCTTTGGCCACGAGTCTTGCTTTGTTTTTAAAAACTTTTCCCTTCTCGTCCATCTTGTTCCTAAAAAGCCATTTAGTTCCAATAATGGACTTACCTTTAGGTTTATGAATGAGTTCCCAAACAACATTAATGCTGAACTGTTTAAGTTCTTCTCGCATAGCTTTAATCCAACTTTCATCAGCCAAGGCTTCTTCTATACTTTTGGGTTCATCTTAGAAATGAGTGCTAAAACACTAGACTTTTCTTGCCTTTTGGATCCAATGCTAATTCCTTCATCAATGTTTCCAATGATGAGTTCTTTAAGATGACTTGACTTATGCTTCCAGTTGCTGGTTGATTTATGAGTCTCTTGAACCTCTGCTTCAGTTGAGATTTTTGGTTCTTCTTGTTGTTGAACTTCAGAAGTCTAAACCACTTCGGGGGAAGTAGACTTTATAAAGTTTAGAGTAAGTTCAAACTCTTCAAATTGAGTCTGGTCCACTTGATTTTGCATAGAGTCTTGAAACATGACGTTCATAGATTCTTCCACAGACTGAGTCTTTTTGTTCAATACTCTATAGGCTTTGCTTGAGGTTGAGTAGCCAAGAAAAATTCCTTCGTCTGATTTTTCATCAAACTCACTAGTTTGAACATCTGCATTTTTCAAAACAAGACACTTACAACCAAATATATGAAAATAAGAAGGCAAAAGATCTCTTCAAGTGCCATAACTTGGCACAAAGGGACACTTAAGTGTCATAACTTACGAAAATTCACTTAAGTGCCACATTTTAAGAAAAGTGGGACACCTGAGTGCCACCTCCGGTGAAGCCGGCCGGAAATCATACGTGGCAATTAAATTAATATTTCTCACCAAGGTGGCTCACCGGAGAGCTAAGTTAGCTCTAATTCACCCCAAACAACGTTGTTTCGGGTGTTGGCTCAAATAGAGCTCTTAAATCAGCCAAAACGACGTCGTTTTAGCATAATTTAAATTTTAATATAAAATGAAAATTAATTAAATTAAATTTAAAAAAAATATATAATTTATATTTATTAAAAAAAAAAAGGAGGAGGAGAAAGGTAGCCGGGGCTTGAGGGCTGAACCCTCGCCGGCGCCGCCTCCCCGCCGTCGCTAGAAGGTGGGGGAGGGTCGACCGGGGGCCTCCGAGCCCGGCCGAGGGCCGGCGGCCCAAGTCGACAGATCTAGGCGAGGTCGCGGCCCTCGCCACCGATCGGCTAGGGCCGCCGACCCTCGGCTAGGGCTCAACGGCCCCAGCCCTCACTACCGGCTACCTCTCTCCTCCTCCTTCCTCCTTCTCGGCCGACGGCTGCCTCCCCTCTCTCCTCCTTCCCCCTCGTCGGATCTGGACGAGGGTCGTGAGCCCTCGCCCAGCCGGGCCAAGGGCCACCGCCCGCTGGGGGTCGCCTCAGCAGGTGGCGGCCCTTGGCCTCGCCCGCGACCCTCGCCCAGATCGGCGAGGGCTCGCGGCCCTCGCCACCGGTTAGTTGAGGTCACCGACCCCTAGTCAGGGCTCGACGACCCCGGCCGACCCTCCCCCTCCATTGCTTAGCCCTTCCCGACGAGCGATAGGGAGGTGGTGGCGGCCACCTCCCTTTTTTGAAATTTTTGAAAAATTTTAAAATTTTATTTTTTAAATGTTTTAAATAAATTTAGTTTTAAATTTAATTTTTATATTAAATTTTTTATCACGTCGTACCAAAATGACACCGTTTTGCACTCGCTTCACTAGAAAATTGACACGTCAGCATTTTGGCCGGATTGGCACTCAAGTGATCCATTTTGCTTTGATTTTGGCACTTAAGTATATCTTTCGTAAGTTATGGCACTTAAGTGTCCCATTGTGCCAAGTTATGGCACTCTAGGGGTTCTGCGTCTCAAAATAAGAAGCATTTGGCTTCTTCCCTTTAAATATTTCATAAGGAGTTTTCTCTAGAACGGGTCTCAAGAATACTCTGTTAATGATATAACAAGCTGTAGAAACTACTTCAGCCCAAAAATGAGAGATAATATACTCTCAATTAAGAGGGTTCTTGCCATCTCTTGCAATGATCTATTCTTTCTTTCCACAACCCCATTTTGTTCTAGAGTGTATATAGAAGAGAAAACATGCTGCAAACCAAATTCATCATAAAAAATTGCAAAGTTTTGATTTTCAAACTTACCTCCATGGTCTATTCGTATGCTTGATATAACATATCCTTTTTCATTCTAAACCTTCTTGGTAAATTTAGAAAAGTAAGAGAATGCTTCAGACTTACTTGCCAAGAAAAATACCCAAGTAAAGCGAGAGTAATCATCCACGATTACTAGACAAAATCTCTTTCCACCAATGCTTTGAGTTCTAGTTAGTCCAAAGATATCCATATGCAGGAGTTGCAAAACTTGATTAGTAGAAACTTGATTTATAGGTTTAAAACAATTTCTAACATGTTTTCCCAAAATACATGGCATGCATAATTCAGATTTTTGATAAGCCAAATTGGGAAGTCCACGAACAAGTTTCTTGGAAGAAATCTTGGCAATCTGCTTCATGTTAACATGACCAAGCTTTCGATGCCAGAGATTTGCCTCATCTTGAATGGAAATTAGACATTGAGAACTTTCTGGTTTTATATCTAGAATGTAAATGTCTCATGTCTTCATCTCATGTCTTCATCCAGTAAATGACTGAGAGAGATCTTTACTAGTTCCCGAACAAATGCCTTCTTGAAAATTGATTTTGAATTCAGTATCACATAGTTGACTTATACTAAGTAGATTGTAGTTCAAGGCTTCCACCAAGGAAACGTTGTTAATTGTGAGACTTCCAATCTTCACATTTTCACAACCAACAATTCTTCATTTGCTATTTCCTTTAAAGGAAACTTTTCCACCATTTACTTGAAGAAACTTTATAAAACGACTTGAATCTCCTGTCATGTATCTCAAACAACCACTATCAAATATCATTTGATCTTCTTCTTGATAGTAACTTGTAATTATAAAAAGAACTCAAGCTTTCTTTGGTACCCACATTTTCTTGGGTCTAGGGGAGTTAGTATAATAAACAGTATTTACCCAATCCCTTTTAACAGGTCTCTAAACTTTGGGACATTCCATCTCGAAATGTTATAAGTTGTTGCATTTTGAACATTTGAGAGCACTTCGGCCAATAAGTTTTACAAAAACTTTTTGAAAATGATTTCTGTAAAATATTTTTGTAGGTCTTTGTTTGATTATTTCCTTTACTTTGGGAAAATCAATTAAAGAAACAATTTCAGGTCTTTGTACTAAAATAACCCTTTCCAGTTTTTAAGATCCTTTTGAAAACCTTTTTGTGATATTTGAAATGTCTTCTTTCAAAAAAGTATTTTCCTTTTGAAAGAGAATCTGCATTTTCCTTTAAATCAACAAAGATTTTGTCTAGATTTTCAAAATTTTCTTTCCAAGAAATTTCCTGTTGCTTCAATTTAGAATTCTCCCTTTTTAGCTCGGAAATCCTTTTAAGAGATGTTTTGAGACTAAGACAGTTAATCTATATATTTTGAGACTTAAACAGGAATTTTTAAATTACTAACCTCGACTTCCCTGTCTGAGTCTAAGTCTATTTTAGAGTCCGAGTCTGATTATGAATTTGACATTAAACATATGTTGGCATATTCCTCATCACTTTCTTCGCATTTTGTATCACTCCATGTCTCTGCTTTGAGTGCCTTTTTGTATTTCTCTGTTTTTTCTTTCTTTTTCTTCAACAGAGGGTAGTTGGGTCTGATGTGCCCCTTTTTCTTGCATTCGAAGCAAATCACATCTTTGTTGTTTTCATTGTCCTCAGTTAGTTTATTTTGGAATCGTTGAGTGCTTTGCTTCTTCTAGTTGAATCTTTTCCTTTCCTATTTAGCTTTCTGAACTTCCTTATTATGAGAGCTAGTTCTTCATCATCCATGTCATCTTCAGAATCTGTATCATCAGAATCAACGTTAGACTTTAAAGCAATTGACTTCTTACCTTTAGAATCTTCTTCTCCATTGATTTGTTCCACTTCATATGATTGAAGTGTGCCAACAAATTCATCTACTGAAAGAGGTGTGATCCTCTGGGTTTCTCTAATTGAAGTCTTCACGTGATTCCATTCTTTGGAGAGTCTATGCAGCAATTTATTAACCTTCATTGGTCCTAAGATTGGTTGTCCTTGGTATGCCAAGCCATTTACAATTTCTGTGAAGCGACTAAACATATCAGTGATGGATTCTCCTGGCTTCATCTTGAAGGCTTCATACTGTCCGAGTAAAATATGATTTTTGTTTCTTTGACTCGATTAGTTCCTTCATAAGTGACATGCAATCTATCCTAGACTTTTTTTGTTGTTTCACAAAATGCAATTCTATTATACTCAGCAGGAGATAAAGCACAATATATTGAATAGAGAGCTTTAGCATCAAGAGCTTGTCTCTTGGTTATTTCAACTTATGTCATCTCGCCAACATCTGCAACTTCCTTTCCTCTTTCTGAGTTTGATGTAGCTTTGGGAATAATTCATTTTTCTACTACATCCCATTCCAGGGGAACTTTCGATATCAGAAATGCCTTCATCTTATTTTTCCACACATTATATTCATTCCCATCAAAGTAAGGAGGTCTGGTGTTACTTTGGCCTTTAACCAAACCTGGAGCCAAAATACTAGCCATAGATCTTTAGCTTAAAAAGTAAAAATAAGCACACAGGCTCGGATACCAATTGAAAGGGTTAGTGCAAACACCTAAAGGGGGTGAATAGGTGTAAATAAAAATTTAACAAGACTTAGTAGAAATAAATTGCCTATATAAGATAACCGACTGTAATTGTATTTCAATTTTGAGCAATTGAGTATAACTATGAATAAAATAAGTAGTTCAAGGAAAGAGAATTAAGACACAAGATTTATAGTGGTTCGATTTAAATCAGCCTACGTTCATTCTCCCACGCTGACAACCTATTGGCTAGATTTCACTATGAATCAAAAAAGATTTTACAGCAGTGTGATCTAGACTTCACAATAGAAAGACTCTACTGATCTCTCACTAAGTCTCACAAGAGTTTCTCTCTTTTCTCTACAACTTGAGCTCAATGAATGAAACAATAAGTAACTGGAGAGCTTCAGACTTTGGAATTCTTCTTTCACGCACTCTCTCGAACAACTTGCGAGTCCGCCTTAAATACTCCTTCGTGCCTTCATAACCATTGGCACTTACCAAAGGAATTCTTTCAATCTACCCGTTAGATAGAATCAATCAAAGGGATCTTCGAGTTGTCAAATGATTGAGATGAAAGCCCATCAATCTTGTTCGCCCATACAATCAGGATCTTTAGTTTTCATAAGTAAAACCTTCCAAGTTTACTCGCCTTTCAAATGATCTTCATATCAAAATTGTTTCCAATAAGAATAAGTAATAAGTAGGTGCTGCATCCAGCCATAAGATCATCCATAAACCATACGAATCGAATCCATGAGAATTATCCCGCATCTGGATAAGTCTTCGTTCTTTGGTTTGGAAACTATTGTTGGAGAAAACTTCCTTATTTGTTTTGAAGTTGACAAAATGTTTCCATCAATCTAGTTTGAAGACTTATAGACTCTATAGTCAAAGTCTGAAGACCTCCAAACTCAAGATTCAAAGTCTACCCTCACTGATAGTTTTCAGACCGACGAAGAGAAGACTTATCCAGATGCAAGTATATCTTTAAGGATTTGGTTCGTACGGTTGAAGAAGATCTCACAGCTGGAGATAGCACCTCGTGATCAGTTACTCTTATTGAAATCAATTTGGATAATTAGATATGTTGATTGGCGAAGTATACTTAGAAGGTTCTACTTATGAAAACCTAGATCCTGATTGTACGGGCGAGTAGGATTGGTGGGCTATCATCATATTCCTTCTATAACTCGAGATCTCCCTAAATTGATTCTGTCCAACGGATAAATTGGAAGAACTCCTTTGGAAGGTGCCAACGAATATGAAGGCATGGAGGAGTATATAAGAAAGACGCTCAAGTTATTCAAGTGTGTGTGTGATGGAAAAATTCTAAAGTCTGAGGCTCTTAATTCTTTGCTATTTCATTCGCTGAGCTTATACTGTATTCGAAAGAGAGATAAATACTTGTGAGACCTTGAGGAAGTGTAGTAGAGTCTCCACACTGTGGAATCAAGGACGTGAGACTGTAAAAATCTCTTTTGATTCTTAGTGAAATCCAACCGGTGGGCTGTCAGTACGGGAGAGTGGACGTAGGCTTGGTCTAAGCCGAACCACTATAAACCTTGTGTCTCAATTCTCTTTCCTTAATCTCTTTACTTTAAGTTGTGGTCATATATAACTGTTTACAATATTTTACATCTTCAGTCTACTATTCTTAAAAGACGAATTAAGTTGTTAAGTTTTACAAAAACCTATTTATCACCTATTCACCCCCATCTAGGTGTTATTACTAGCCCTTTCAACTATTAGTAAGGGCAGACCTTGAATCTAAGGTCTAGCTGTCTTCAGCCTTTGACACTTCAGGCTGAAAGTCTTCAGACTAGACTTTGGAAAGGTTTTGTCAATCTTCAAAACAGTAAAGGAGTTTTCTCTAACAACAAGTCCAATAATCAAAGAAATGAAGTTTCCTTTATCAAGAGAAACATACCAGAGATGTTATCAAGAAGTTTGGAATGGAAAACTGCAAGAAGACTGAAACTCTCATATCAAGTTCTTCAAAACTTGACAATGATGAAGATGGAAAGAAAGTTGACCAAAAGACATACAGAAACATGATTAGTTCTCTTCTCTACCTTACTACTTCTCAACCTGATATTCTATTAAAAGTGTGTATGTGTGCTAGATTCCAAGCCGATCCTAGAGAATCTTATCTTAGTGCTATTAAACGTATGATCAAATATATTGCATCAAATTCAAAGTTAGGTCTATAGTATCCAAAAGGATGAGACTTTGCATTACTTGGATACTCAGATGTTGATATAGATGGTTGTAAAGTTAACAGAAAAAGTACTTCAGGAATGTGCCAACTCTTGGGACAAATGTTGGTATCCTGGTTCTCAAAGAAGCATAACACTGTGGCACTCTCAACGGTAGAGGTAGAATATGTTGCTCTTGGAAGTTACTGTTCACAAATTCTTTGGATCAGGCAACAACTAAGGGACTTTGAAATAGAATAATCTTACACTAAAATCAGATGTGATAACACAAGTGGGATCAACCTCACCAAAAATCCTATTCTCCATTCAAGGGCAAAGTATATTGAAATTCGCCATCATTTCAGAAGAGACTATGTGTAAAATGGTGAAATCAATGTCCATTTCATTAATTCGAAGAATCAACCGCTAGATATCTTCACCAAACCATTGGAGAAAGGATTATTTGAGTTCATTCGTGAAAAGCTTAATATTACTCTTGCATCTGGCTAAGGTTTATGGACGAGCAGACTCATCAATTCAACCTATGGTAGAAACATCCTTCTAAAAGCCTTCCAGACTTAGATAATTATATTTCAAATTTTGGCACGTAAGTTTCTTTCCTTCTTGAATAGGTATGATTATTCTCGAATTATTACTTGCATTTTATATTTTTGAAAATTGTTATATCTTTACTGATTTTTTAAATTAGTTTTTCAACAATTGTTGACAATTATATTTAAAATTTTTAAAAAATTGAAGTTTTTTTGTTGCTGTTCGGTTGCCTTGGTTCATTTTCTTTAAATAAAATATTCGACCATTTTTCCCGATAACCAGACTCTCTACAGACCCTAATCTTTCTCTCAATTTCTCGCTTCTCTTGATCTACTCTCATATTCTTTGTAGAATTTCTCACTTGATCACTCATGAACATGTCATCAAAATCCTCTAAGTCCATTTCGATGTCTTATTAGAGGAAATCCTCTCGCATTGCTAGTCGTGAGCCTCAATTTGTCCTTGAAAGTCCAACGCATATAGATATCACCGGGGATGAATCGCCTCGAAGCACGAATCGATAATCAGTGGAAGAACAGGTTACTCAAGAAATGACACCTATTTCGATAAGAAAGCCCGAGGTATTTCTCAAACATTATGAGTTTTTGAAAAAGGGAGGAAGTCTTATGGATTTCATAAGTTCGTTCTTGAAATAAAATGGCTATGAGAACAAAACCTTGTTCTCTAGAGTCATGGAAAACTTAGGGTTGGTAAAGGCTAGAAGAACATAAAAGGAATTTTCAAACTTTTCTACTGATCCTCACTTTGGCATAGAGGGTCAGACTGAGAGCAAAAAGGAAGATGATGATGAGAGGGTGTTTAAAAATTTCCAACCCAAAATAAGTGTTGATGTAGAAATTGCTGGAATAAAATGGAAATTATTTCAGTCAAAGAACCATAAGAAAGTCTACTCTCAAATGTTGAATGGGGGGGGGGGGGTCATCAACCCTTGAACAATAGATTTTGATTTCCTGGATCCATCAAGGTGAACTAACGAGAAAAATTTGCCAAACTTTAGATGAAGAGGTTTTGTGTGGAGTCGTCTAATGCTTATCCTGAATTGACTACTTACTTTTATTCCAACATGTTTGTTTTGGATCCCACTCGTGTTCAATTTACTATGAGTGATAAAGTTTTGATGCTAATGTTAATTTGTTGGTTCACATTCTAGGAGTAGAAATGAATGGATTCTTGCCCATCAATGTGTCCAACGAATAGGTCACCGAGTTTCCAATGAAGGACAAGATTCCTAGGGGAAACATTACTTACTCTAGGATGTCTGCTTCTAATATTTTACCCCACAATATCATCATCAACTGCATCAAACTGAAGGCTGCTTCCAAAACTGATGTTTCCATATTCAAGGCAAAAATGATGTGGGCTATCTGCAATGGTGTTGCTTTCTCACTCCCTCACACGATCATACTGCACATGTACAGAACTATCATGAAGGGGAAAAGGGACAACTTTCGTATATAGCATTGGTAACTAGACTTTTCCAACACTTCCAAATTCAACCGCCATCTAATTTTTGCTCTAGAACAATTGATCCCATGTAGATTGGACTTAAAATGAGATTGAAAGATCTATTTGGAGTCTTGAAACTTTTGAAGAAAGAATCTGTTAACAAAGTTAAGTTAGGATCTACAGCTAAAAAGAAGCGCAAATGGAAGGGTGTTGTCTCGTGAACTCCAAAGAGAAAACGACTACAAGATGAAGAAGAGGAAAATGATGAAAGACGAGACTATCTCTAATGTTGTGGCAAATATTGCCATGCGAAATCCTTTAGGTGGTATAGCCGATTCTGAGGATGAAGAAGAGGATGAGAGCGAGAAAGAACCGGAAGAAGTGAATGAGAAGAAATTGGAGTCAAAGAGAGTGAGGAGGATCACTTAAATGATGAAGAGGGAGATGCCAATATGAACACAGGATAGGAGCATTCTGACAAGGTATGAGAAGATAAGAGGAAAGTTGATGCAGGAGATGCTGGAGAGAAGGGAACTGGTCAACAAACCAATGCTAGAAGAGAAGGAGTGTAGGAAGGAGGAGTTCTTCCTCAGATTATAGCCACTGTGATAGGGGGAGTAGGTGAGAAAGCTCATGTTACTAACTAGACTGTCAAACCAAATGATAATGATGGCATCAGTTAATCTCCTCTAGATGCTGAAGATATTTATGCATCTCATTTCCCTAAAGTTTCTCCTAGGGTCAAGACAAAGAAGCTAATGTTCAGGGGGAGCACCACATTTCACATGTTCAGGTCGGTGTTCCTTCACCTTTGAATACTCCACCAGTATATTTTGCCAAAGCTAGTGCCCAAATTGAACCAGAATCAAACTATCCTTGGATAGTAGAGCTCTTTTTAGAGATTAAGGCACAACAATATGGGATGGAGGTTAAAATTCAGAAGTTACATGCTGCTCTCAGTACTATCACAGAATCTCTCACCATAAAGATATAGTCTCTTGATGATAAAGTCCAAATCATAAATCAACAGGCATCTCAAAATTTAGTGAAGGTCGAGACTTTCTTTTATCAGTGTCTGACTAAGCTTGAGGAGACCGTGCAAACTTTGGAAGATTTCTGACTTGTTCGTGTTCCTAGGAAACCTTGATCCTTTTAGAACCAAACTCTCCTTCTTATTTTCTTTGTGTTTGTTTGATTCTCTCTTTTTGCCATTGACAAAAAGGGGGAAAGTTTTGCATATTTGAAGCTTTGGTTGGTGCTGATTGAGTTTTTCTATGCTGGTGTGGTTTCTTTTATGCAGACTATTGATTGGTGTTTTTTGTGAGTGCAGACTAGGTGTATTTTGTGCAAACTTATGCAAACTTTATTGTGCTTGTGCTTAATGTCTATTATCAATTATCATGTGTTGCTAAAGTGTTGTATTGCAGGATAACTTTCATATTATGCTTAAATCAGCATGAAAGTTGTCACCATAAAAAATGAGGAAATTGTTGAAAAGACTATTATCGGGTTTTGAAGGTGACAAAACTTTCTTGTTCTTGTTCTTATTCTAAAGAATAGTATACTTCTAAAGACATATCGCAGACTCTTGTCAAAGTCTATCCGTTCTAGAAGTCTTTCACACTCTAACGTAATCCAGGCTGAAACCAAGTCCAGAACGAAGATATAATCATACTCAGATTTATTAATCTTGCGACAATGATTCAATGTGAACATAATAGAGATTTATTCCTTAATATTTGGCTTTCTAGCAAAAAATCTCACTTACCTTTTATAGATATATTGATGGAATCAATCACGAATTGATGAAATCAATCTTGAAGACAAGTTCCTTTTTGGGAAGCATCTACTTATGGAAACTTAGATTTTGATTATATGGGCGATCGGGATCAACGGATTTTCATCTCAATCTTCAAACGGCTACAAGATTTCCTTAATCGATTCTATTCAATGGATTGATTGGAAGAAATTCCTTTAGACAATGCCAATAGCTAGTGAAGCATAGAGGAGTATTAAGGAGGTCATTTAGTCTTATTTGAGATAGAGCGTGAAAATTGAAATTTTAAAGTCGAAAGCCTTTCCAACCACTTGTTCTTCAACAACAGCTCTTACAAATTGTATTCAAGAGATAAAATCACAATAAGAGTGACTTAGTGTGGGAAAAAGAAATCTTTCCATTGAGTGTTTACACTCGAAATATTGTACTTCTCTGTTGATACTTTAGTGAATTTCAGCTAGAAGGCTACCAGCATGGAAGAGTGGACGTAGGCTTGATCTAAACCGAATCATTATAAATCTTGTGTGCAATTTTCTCTTCCCTTAACTCTTTTCAGTTGTATTTGTTGCAACTTTTTAAGTTTCGCAAAAATCTATTCCATCCCTTATCTGATTTTGATTTTTCATTAGAAGTCTAATGGCTCTTTTAATCAAACTCTGACTCTTTTATAGATTTTGTTTGCAACTCATTTTATTTCACATTTATTTGTCAAAGTTTATTTTAAACACCTATTCACCCCTCTCTAGGTGTTAATACTGGCATTTTCAAGGCATGCACATGGTACGTGGCTTGATTTCTACTCTAGACAACTTAACAAAATGGAGCCACAATGATGATAGTGCACTAGCCATAGGCATGCAAATTGAGGTGGGTACTTTTGACACCAAGAAAGAGATTTAGGGATTGAGATGAGCGACTTGTATCACGGGCATGCACTCGAAGTGGTATCCATCTCAATACCATCCTAAGTGATCTTGTGCGATCCTAAATCCGATCTTGTGCGCCCTAAATCCGACAGCAGGTTGTGTGCGTAATAGTGTAGTGTAAATGCCTGGGCAAGCACAACAGTTTATATGTAAACAACACTTCAATAATTCAAATTCAAAACATTTATTCCCAACTCCAACCTGCAAGACAAGGGTTAGCAATCGTTACTCCCCTCATACCTCCCATCTACAAAAATATTTAATACCTTAAATGTTTGGGGCGTACCTTGAATTCTCATTGCCAAACAAAAATATTTTTGAATAAGAGAAAATTCGGCCTAAGTCTACTAAGAGTTTTAACTCAAGTCCCTAGCAGAGTCGTCAAGCTATCGCAACCTCCCCAAAGCGGGTGGGAGCATGTAGGGGTTTGGTTAATGGATTATTAACCCTAGACTTAACTCAAGCTCTCCTAAGCAAGCTCATACAAATTCACAACTTGGGACTTAAGTTATTAACATGTAAATGATTTTTCAATTAGGAGTCGTCACTAATCTATTTTTAGTGGATCGATTGGAAACCCAAGTAAAGTAATGGGAAAATTACTTCACTTCTACGAACCAAAGATTAAATGAGTTTGGACTTAATTATGTTAGATTTCTCTAACACCCTTTCGGTACATTTTCTTTTTTATTTCAATAAAAATGTTTTGCATGCAACTTGCATTGATTTTAAATTACTCCTAACAAATGAGGTTGTTACTGCAAGTGCGCAACCATTATTTAACATTCAATAAAGCAAAGCAATAAATAAATTGTAAGCACATGAAGGAAATACTTACCTTAGAGTGACGAAAGCATCTGCAGTGTAAGTTTAAGAATCACATTAGCGATCCTAGTTATGATCTCTAATTAACATACAATCACTCAAGTTCTTTTAGGATTTTCACTCATTTAAATGAAACCCAATCTATGTGTAATGTTATACAATGACTTATATAATTGTCTAATTAAAATAACATGTAATGTGCAACCTAACATGCAAACAATATGTCACGCAACATTAATTATATGACCCAATCTATGACAAGAAAATATTAAATGCAACTATCCAAATATGTCATATATTTAAGTGATCCTAAACATGCAATGACTAGATGTTGTGCAAGCGATGACCTAGTTCTATGTGACACACACATGATATTTCTTAGGTTTTATTTTCCCTTTTAATAAAATTCGAAATTAAATTTGCCCAATAATTAAACATGCAATTTAAATTAAGGAAAAGAAAATCTAACATCCTAAGGTATAGTTTTTGGTATTTTTTTATTTCAAAAATTCGGAATAAATAGATTTCCTAATTTGAACATGCAATCTATCCTAAAACAAGTAATATTATAGCAAAAATTACATCCAATTCAATTATATTTTTTAGGTTTTCTTTTATGGAAGCAAAATCAAATCAAACAAAGCCATTTAGAGCAAGAAATCATTTCCATATCAAGCACGACGCCGAATCACACAAAATATTATTTTTATCCATTTGATTTTAGAAATAAATTAACGAATCGTATCTTAGGCATGAGATCGGATTAGACAATTTTTCATGAAATCATGAATCATATCTCAGGCGTGAGATTGGAATGATGATTTTTTTCGTGCAATCGTGAATCATATCTCGAGCATGAGATCGAATTGATGATTATGTCATGTTAGGAAATTAAGGAATAATTCCTAATATAAAAGGTTGCTCGAGATTATGTGTAGGACAATATATCAGGGAATTCAACCGACATTAGAATATTTCAAGGAATGATAGCAGAATATATGGGAACTGAAGTAACCAAAATTCTTATCTAGCTCTCGATGTCAGTCGGATGGGTTTCCATTAAGTTTAAGATCATTCATCTAGGTCCATTTGCCATTGGTCCAATGCGAATGAATATAATTTATGCTTCTAAAACTATATGATATGCAATTTTATTCTAATATTTTTGTTTAGAGGTGAAAAAATTAATTCTTAATTTTTATGCAATAAATTATTAAATGATTAGTAACAAACTAGGTGTCAACAATAACATGGACGAAAAAAATGAACGCTATTGTGTCAAACCGCTCGTCAACTAAATAAATTCTCCACATGCATTTCAAAAATTGGAAATTTGTCTTGGGGCACGATTTGAGGAAAATTAGACAAATCTTTTTTTAATTTTTTGTCGTCTCAAGGTGAGACTAATCATGGTCGTTCCCCAAGACGTGCTTCTTCATGGATGATTCGCTGGCCCCACGCCATAATCACATTTGGCATTTTTCATATATACTTGGATTTGTTGTTTTTTCGTGAACATTTTCTACGGTCCTATTGAAGTTGGCTAAATTATACGGTTTGATTTTATTTTTTTTTTAGATTTTGAATTTGAATTTCGACGTTTTAGATGCCTTAGATGCCTGGAATGCATTTGTAAGGATTCCTTGTGTAGTTTTTTCCCATATGTATTCATGAAACATCACAAATCGTGGAGAGAGTGACCCTCACAAAATAACAATTTATTCACTACTTTATTTTCCAAACATTCATCATCAGCCCCTTAAAGGTGGTGTAACTAGATGACCTATTAATCGAAATATCGAAATTTTAAGATAAAGAAAAGATCCCATTCATTTTAATGAACGGCAGAAATTATTCCGACCTTTTTTTATTTCCTTTTTCTTCTTTGGTTTTACCCATGACCCCGACTATTTAGGGACACCCCACATTCCTTCCGGGTCCTCCATAGAAGATATAGTTCCCCAACAAATCGGTCGTCCCTCCTTGGATGTTGTAGCACTTTGGTTTACCCGCCCAGGTCTGGAGGTTTTGCGTAGGGATGAGGCGGTAGTTCCCATTCACCACTTGTAACTTCCGAATATAGGCGGCTCTTTCCAACCCTTCTTGGGCGAAATGCCCGCTCCCCATCTGGGTTCTCGTATGAGAGCCCGAGGGTTTCCAGTTCGGGATCTCCCCGCCAAACGTCACTTTGCTCCCGTGGCCCCGGAGGTGAGTGAACAGGACCGATGGCCAGTACCCGACCAAGATCATTGGTTCGACTAGGAGCCACCAATTCCCGTTAGCCGGATCCTATGCAAGGTGAGAAAGAAGGACCATATGAGTACTTGATGTCCAAGGCAATCAAATCAACCTCACGCTCACCAAACTCTCTTTTCATGGAGACATTTCAATGGATTGGATGAAGACATCGTTATATTAAGTAGGTCTCATCAACTTTTCCGAACCCACTAAATTTAATAACTATATAGAATTTAGTATATTCACTCAGTCACCTAATAATTTCTTCATTTCAAGTTCCCTGTTGCATACAAATGAATCAATGCTCACAAATGGAAGCCCAAGTGCATTGTGGTCCATCAAATCGACTTAAAACAATTTAGATGTCTTTATTTACTTCCCTATCAAACAAAGAGATTATTCTTTATCAAGACACGACCATAGAAAAATTCACACGTTACTTCAAATGACTTTAAAATGTGGAATTTCTATTTTTAAAGATTAGTGTTTTTTTATTAAACAAAATCAAGAGTTAAAAAGAAGAAGAACATAATAAAAGCAAAAGATCATCACAATCACACTAAAAATAAATTGATTTTTTCCTATCCTCGTATCCATTTGGAGAATGACACTACGGTGTCCAATTTTCAAGAAACTATTCGAAACCTTGAAATTGGCAAATAAATTGTGAGAATTCCGCTTGCCGATACTCCATCACAAGTTAGAAAATAAAGTTGCATTTTCCTCAAATTTGATCGCCAGAGAGACTTACAAAATTTCAAACTTGACTTGGAAGTACTGAAAATTTCATTTTCCAAAATTGGTATCAAAGCAAGCCAAAGTGATTAGAAAAAAAACAGAGAGGAAAAAGTGGAAAGAATTTTGGAGCACAAAGCAACATGGCAATCACGGTAATTACTCCAAGTTTCCGGTGCAAGTGTCAATATATATTTCAAAACTGTAGCTATAAGCCTTTGTAGGGTGACCATCAATCTTATTTTATTTTAATTTTAGAGGGTAATTTTTACTCTCTTTTTCCACCTAAATTCAACACCTCTTTGAGCCTCTAAAACAATTTCTTTTCATGTCTGATTAAGGCAAATGGTGTTGACATCAGATGGTCCAAGTTTTTCTTAGCTTACAAGACCGACAACTTTTGTCCATTGTCAGTCGCGAAGGTGGGCCCCCTCTAAATCTCTTCTGTTAGATCACGGGGGTTCGATGCCACGTTTAAGGATGAAGACCATCTCAGGTTGCCTTTGTTACAGCCAGGTGATGCAAGTATTGCCAAATGACGATAAAAACTGCTAGTAGGTTTAACAGTTCAAGGACCCTCTGGTGTTTCCCTCTGTAAATAGTAATTCTTGGTTGTTTGTATAGTTCCGCTTTAAGTTTATTACCATAAAAGCAAAAAATATTGCCCTCAATATTGGTATATTTCGACGATTGGTATCTGACGATTGGTATTTTAGTGTCTAATTAATAGCTGACGTGTGACTTTACACAAATAACGTACACAAGCCTAGTCTCGGGATCATCTTATATCAATTCGAGCATTACGACAATTCTAATTTTGTAAATAAAAAAGTAGTTTTCAATTATCGTGAAGCGGAAAGTAGTTTTTTCTCCGTTATGAGCAAGGTTATTTTCATTCTACTTTTTGACAAGAAGAATTACATCCTTTTCATTCAATTTTGAGCAGGTTTTGGATGATGGGTGATTCAAAAAAGAAAAAGCAAATGCATAAGCGTGGACTTTGAATCCATGATATCTTTTTTATTTTTTCTAATTAACCGGAAGAAGTAGGGCTCTAAATTAATTAGTACCTTCCAAACCATCGCGGTAAATTCAGTTTGACCAGCATTGTAGAGGGACCATGGATTAAGTGTTCCCCCAAGTGCAAACCAATTGTCGGTATGGATAAATCCTGAGCACAGCAAGTTGTAACATCATGATCGGTAGTTATCATTCTACATGGAATCAAAGTTGCAAAAAACGTTAATCTCACGATTTTAGGAAACTATATATGTAGGAAAATTATTTTATTTTATTTTTGTTACTTACAGTCCAATAAATGAAGAACCTCGGATTGCTGTCCCCATACAATTGTGGATAACTCTGAAGAAAATAAAAATAAATTTATTCTCTAATTAGTAATCCCGTTTGACACAGCAACAATGTCAACTAACCATTAATGCAATCAGTTGGGAAACTAAATTTGGTTTTTTACGTGTTTATATCACATAGTCAGTGACTTGCCAACTACACAATAATTGCATGCCAGAATAAATTGACCCAAGAAACATAGGATTTTTAATGATTTTGCTGAACATATACATAAATATTGTGCTTCTTCGATTGGACCATCCAATAATGACAACCCTTTTCTTTCCTTAATTTCCCCAACTTTGGCACAGACAGATAATATTCTAGTTTGTATTTCAAGTTCTGGGCACTTAGTTTTAAAAACACATTATTATATATTTTAGATTGGTTAAGTATATTTGAGTTTGGCACTACCTCCTACCAAAGAAAGAAAAAAAGACAAGAACTTGATTAAAAAACCCAACTTCTGGGGAAAAAAATTCAAATTCTCTCAACTCAATATTAGCCAAACATTAAGATCAAATTTCCATTTAAGAAAAGAAAAATAATTTCAAATGTTTCAATTGGTATCTCAGAATTTCTTAATCAAGAGGCGGGTTGACCTAAAATAAACTACTCATCCGTGACCCAAGGACCATCCACAAATCGAGAAATACATGTGAAAATCCAGTTGTTTTCTTTGACCTGTTGAGATTGTGAATTAAAACCCTAAATTTACTTTGTAGCTGAAAAAGGGGCGAGGCCAAGAGGACTGGTCAAAGCTAATTATCTATTAGGAAATGTATAAAAAAATTAAAACTTTTATTGGGGGCAAAATGGAGGAGAAGAAGAAGATGAAAGAGTACCTGCCAGCCAACTTCAATTGTGTTAAGGTCAACGTTCACAGGGCCAGCGACGACCCACAACTGGGCGAGGCTAAATTCATTTTGTTTAGCCACATATGGTTTCCACAAATTTATGGTAGCTCGGGCTCCATAGTATCGATTTCCACTCACAGACCCTACCGCATACTGCGCAAAAAATATATAAAAAATAAATGAAATCAACCATTACAAAAGAAAAACATGATTTATAATATAAATTTAAAAGAATAAAAGGAGGCGACATTTTCATGATCCTAGATTGAAATTAAATTTTAGTAATTGTCCGTAAGAGTCTCTCTACACTCGTTGCCACTTTGGAAGATTCGCACATACAAAAAATAGAGAACGACCTACCGAGGAATTTCTAAATTTAATAAACATTGAGTTGGTAATCTGGTTTGACTTGATCGAGTTCGAAACTAGCATATACCGTATGTTTTTTCTTCTTTTTTAAAAAAATGAAAAACATGAAAAGATGTTTTTGGTACAAAGTGAATGAATATGTTTCGCTAGCTTGATAATAAATAGCCCGCAAAAATTGGAGGAAAGCCAAGAAAACATAATGTCAAAATTAAAAACCAGTCTGAAAGGTACAAGCCGAAAATAAAAAGCAGTTTCCTGTCTTCATGCTATGACTTTTCCTCGAAGTATTTGACCAACTAAAAAAATTAAAAGGGTAAAAAAGGGAAAGAAGCGGAGAGACTGAACACCAACATAAGGAGGAGGGAACAAAGAGACGATTGGGTCTGATTTTTCTCCTCCGCTTTTGAGACAAAAATAGGCAAAGAGACTTATTTTCAGATATAAATTTTATTTAAACTTCGATGATAATAATTTTTCAAATTGAAATGAAATTATTATGATTTCTCTTAAATTACTCAGAAAATAAAGAAAATGCTTGAGATGCACTAATCTTTGCTCAACTTCAATGGTAAGGTCTCTTCTCGTTACCTCATGAGCAACGTCTGAATCGTCTGTACTGATATGTGTTCTCACTTTCTTCCCAAACATCTGAAATGAAGAAGCCCTCAACATGTCTGCTTCACTCGTCCTCCGAATCGGCACCGTCCCTTCTGGGCATGCCTCACCTGACATTCTCCACAATTGGAACGTCTCCGCAGCCGCAGCGGTCGAATTATGCCCATTCGGCATCTTTGGCGGATCCTGCGAATTTTGTGAAAAAAAAAAAAGGAGGAAAGGGTACAATTCAGGGGCCTCAAAAGTCACAGAATTCATTTTCTTGTCATAGGTCAAAGAAACTGGGGTGATACCAATGGCTTTTGTCCCTTTAATAGAGGATGATCAAAGGCTGGTTGCTGGTGAGATAGAATGCAGTCTATTATATCTCCATCAGGACTCTGCAAACAAGGAAAAAAAAAAAACAGAAACAGAGAGACAAGAATGAGGGGAAAATCAAGGTTAGTTGGCAAAGAAAATGAAGTTTAGCGGATGAAATTAGTTATATGACTAGTGCAGCATGCGATCGATGGATTCAGGAGCGATGGTACAAGTTGGATATAAGATTTTGTGAGATCATTGTTGAGCATTCTAAAAGCTATTAAATGAATTTGTGATTTATTATTTAAATATTCTAATACTCCCCGTCATGTTTAGTATGGTCTTTTGCCTAGTACTAAATATGGAAATTTAATTGGAGAAGCATAAGATTTGAACTCAAAATTTTCAATTTTGATATCATATGAGATTTTGTAGAATTAATGTCAATTATTTTAAAAATTTCAACCGTAGTTTATTATTTGAATATTGTAAAAGTGGTTTTGCCTAAATTATTTTGACAGGAGGCTTGTTGATGTCCTTGAGACGAGCCCTTATCATCTTCAGCTTTTGCAACTCATCCTCGGGCTGGAAAGTCCGATTCGTGGCACGGGAGTCAGCAGTTTTCAACGAACGAACGTGACAAAAGAAGGGAGAAGGGACAAGGAGGAAGAGCACTAAAATGGGAATGATTGGCGACGGCCAGAGGGATATCTTGAAGGAGGAGGGACGCCAAGGACAAGCGCGACAAAAAGAGCTGCTCGCGCCACAATCCATAATGGCCCTTGAGAAGCTTCCTGCGAGGGCCTGTCGTTTCTCTCTTCGGCTACACCTGGTCGCCCGCTCGTCTGTGCGCAGCAACATTGGCCTTGTCCTCTTGCACCCGTACCGATTTCCGCTGAGAGATTGCACACCCCCCACCGTATTCAGGGTCGCGCTGCTTCCATTCCAATCCCCCCTCCCCCCTTCGGTATTTAAAGTCTGACACGGCTCCAACATGCAGAGACGAGAGGAGCTGCTTATTTCACTTACTATATTCCCAAAAAGCCAACGAGGAGCAAACGATAAGGATAGAAAAGAAAATTATGGTTTTCGCCTTCTAAACATGCTTATCTTTTTAATTAGGATTAGTACCACGAAAAATTTTAAATTAGTACACTTATGACAAACTTACTCCTAACAAATTTTTGCGTTATCAAAAACCTCAAATTGGTAAAACTGTGATAAATTTACCTCGAACTAATATGAATTTTCACTTGGACTTGCCATGTTAATAAAGTTATTGCCGGATGTCATTCAACTCAACAAATTCATGGTAAAATTTGATGGAAGTTAATAGAGGATAAATATGTCACTAGTATATCGGTTTGGGGTTTTTAGTGAGCTCAAAAATTAGTTTGGGATGAATTTTTTAAAAGAGTGTCAAATTTGGGGTTTATGGTGACCCAAAGATTAGTTTGAGTAAATTTGAGATTTTCCGTGATATTATCTCTTTTAATTTCAAGTAGGAAGAATATTGCATAATAAATCTACATAAGAATGGAACCAGCGAAAATTATTTCATTTGTTAAAAAGCGAATTAAATGAATTTTCGGTCGATATGTGCATGGAACAAAAAGGAGTAAGTAATTTAGAATTATTAAAATATGAAAATAGTCCTTCCTTAATGTCAAATTCAAGGAGTTGGCTAGAAGAGCGGTGTTTTTGGTCGGATTCCCTAGCCTTGACATAGTTTCAATAATGAGTCTTTTGAAACTATTACAGTAAGTTGCGAAGGCTCAAGGCTCGCGGCGCCACAACCCCTTCATACTCCTTTTTGGCTCCACGGATAATTTTAAGTGGTACCGACTTTTGTCACCATATGAATTTTCAAAATCAAACCTTCCTTTGCTAAATATGTTTGATAGTACCGTCAAGGCACTCGACACTCATAAACTTGACCACAGAAAATACTAATCATTTATTTTTTTGACTCTATTGTCGTTGTGGAAAGTTTCGGAATACTTTGCCGGTTATTTCACCATTGTACCAATCTTTTTTGCTATGGTGCCATGAGCAAGCAAATTGCACATGATCAAGGGCTGCAAGTTTCTGCACGTGCAACAGTTAGATTTTGGAGTAGGTGCATGCTCATTTCCAACCTCCACAGCCATGTATCCATCTAGATCGTGGAGAGTTTGCCATCCATAACTAAAAAGTTTCAAAGTTATTTATTGATATATCAAATTGTGGCCAAACAACTTTTCGCATGTAGAATAAATATACCATTGACTTTTCTAATGACCAAACAATTTCCGCCAACCTTTTATTCGAGGAATAAAAACTCACCATTAAAACTTTCATCCAAGCAAGATGCTGTGACATATGACGTGAATAAAAATGACTTTTAGAAAAAAAAATAGAAAGAAAAAGAGCCACATCGATCTCAATAAAATTATGTGAGGCAAGTAAGTCCTAATCAAGAAAAATCATAAATGACGACAGCTTAGATAAATGATGTCTTCGAGCTTTTGCTGTTGTGCCCATGGTGTGTTTTTA
Organism: Eucalyptus cloeziana; assembly: GCA_014182715.1. Lineage (NCBI taxonomy): Eukaryota > Viridiplantae > Streptophyta > Magnoliopsida > Myrtales > Myrtaceae > Eucalyptus > Eucalyptus cloeziana. Next base: position 29,636,404 of record CM024641.1, on the reverse strand, counting down.
GGTATAGCCGAGGTGTACTTTTGTACACATTAGTCTAGTTAGCCTCGTCATTTGCCACATCAATTGTATCGGTGGATATTTTTGTCCATCAAATAAAAATCCGCAGTTTCTTTCTTTTTGGGTCACTTAAAAAGTTAGGGTATTTTTGTCTCTCGGGTAAAAGTTGGTGGTTTTTTTTTTTTTTTTAGGAAGTGAGATTTGATCAAACCATAACTTACACACTACAACAATAATGACTTATGTATTAGCTTTTGAAAGTGATATTTGTCCCGAAAATTTGAATAGACTCATTATCTCAAATATTGCCATTTCAAAATGTCTTTAGTGAGGTCAATGATTCCTTTAATTATGACCTTTAGCTATCATTTATGTGCCCCTGGATCATTTTTCTAAAACACATGTGTCTTATATAACTAAAATAGAAGCAGAAGTATTTGCCTCTAAAATAACATTTTCAAGCATGTGAATTCCTTCTAAAGATCTGTTTGACCATAATGTGCTTTGCTAATTATTGAGTACGATTGTACTTTTCCCATGTTTATTGAATGATTGATTTTTATTTTATTTTTTGGCCAAAATTGAATGATTGATGTTTGGAGGTAAATGAAATTACCAATTTCAAACTAATCAATTCAAATTTTTTGTAGACGTGGATGCTACCGATGGTGGCTAAAGGGTGGAAAGTGCGCATAAATTAGGGGATCTAAAATTAGGGTTTTGGTGATGATGGCATTGGATCGTGGTTTCGAAGAGAGTGGTGAGAGCGACAAAATATGAGAACCTTAGTTCTAATGGAGCTCAAAGTAACATCTCGTCAAAATCGAAAGGATTGATAATCAATTTATGAAATGTTATATGACCCAATATACTAAGGAGAATACACAAATTTCAAATTATCGTGTAATAAGCCAACCAACCGCATATGATATGTGCTCTTATCCGAATCAATTATTTGAAGTTTGATCCTTTTTTACGAGTACCGTTATATATATGTGCCCTAGAAATATATGCATATAGACAATGCATCTAAGACAATGAAATGGGATAACGAGAAATTAGCCCCTCCTTTTTTTAAAGAAAAAATGCATTTTAGCTATTGAATAAATCACATGACAGTAACACGTGAATAAAGAAGTCAATCATATAAGAGAGTTCTCAAAGTACAAAGCAAAGTTAGTCTCAATTCACATCACCTACAAAATTGAATGGTCAACATGCACAAGAGTATTTTTTTTTTTTTTTTCAGTCCTACTCTATTCCTATTCTACACTCACTCTCAGACTTGTGCCATGCCTACATGCACAAGAGTATGTTTTCGATGAATTTTTGAAAATCAAACCTTCCTTCATTAAATATGCTTAATAGGTACCGCAGAGGCATGAGGCACTCGTAGACTTGACCACAGAAAATATTAATTATTTATTTTTCGACTGTATTGTCCATATCGAAAGTTTCGGATACTTTGCTCAATTATCTAACCATTTCACCAATCTTTTTGTTATGGTGCCATAAGCAAGCAAATTGCATATGATTAGGGCCTGTAGGTTTCTACATGTGCAAGAGTTAAATATGAAGTAAGCACATGCTCATGTCCAACTCCCCCCTTCCCCAAGCCATGCATCCATTTGGATTGTGGAGGGTTTGCCGTCCATAATTAAAGTTTAAAAAGTTATTTATCGGTATATCAAATTATGGCCAAACAACTTTTGGCATGTAGAATAAAAATACCATTGACTTTTCAAATGACCAAACAATTTCCACCAACTTTTTATTCGAGGAATGAAAACTCACCATTAAAATTTCGGTCCAAGCAAGATGATGTGACACATGATGTGAATAAAAATGACATTTTAAAGAAACAAATTAGGAGGAAAAAGAGCTGCATCCATCTTCAGAAATGTATGTTACTTTGAGCTGAAGGAAAAAAGTCCTAATTAAGAAGAATCATAAGTGACTAAGGTTTAAATAAACAATGTCTTCGGGCTTTTGCTAATGTGCCCACGGTGTCTTTTTAGCTCAAGCTAAGGTGTATTTTTGTACGCATTAGTCTAGTTAACCTCGTCATTTACCACATTAGTTGCATTGGTGGATATTTTTGTACATCAAATAAAAGCCTGCAATTCCTTTCTTTTTGGATCACTTGAAAAGTTAGGCTATTTTTGTCTCTCGAGAAAAGTTGGTGGTTTTTTTCATTTTTAGGAAGTGAGATTTGATTAGACCAAAACTTATACACTACAATAATAATGACTACTGTAGTAAACAATATTTGCTTTTGAAAGATAGATTTTTGTCCTGAAAGTTTGTAAAGTCAACTAGAGTAAGAAATGTCATTAGTGAGGCAAATGACTCCTCTAATTATGACATTTAGCTATTATTTATGTGCCTCTAGATTATTTTTCTATAGCACATGTGTCCACATATAACTAAAATGGAAACAGAAGTATTTGCCTCTAAAAAGCATTTTAAGGCATGTGAATTTCCCTCTAAAGATTTATTTAACAAGATTGTGCTTTGCTAATTGCCGAGTACGATTGTACTTTTCCCATGTTTGTTGAATGATTGATGTTTGGAGGAAAATGAATATTACCAATTTCAAACTAAACAATTCAAATTTCTCATAGAGGCACTCCACAATTAAACCTCTATCTTCTACACATTCATTAATTGACTTAATTTTAGCAATATGGACTCGCAGCTATGGTTGTCGACGACAAAAGTGCCTTGGTGACCTGGAAGCTACCGGTGGTGGCTAAAGAGTGGGAAGTGCACATAAATTATGGGATTTAAAATTAGGTGTTTGGTGATGATGGCATGGGAGGTTTCGGAGAGAGTGGTGAGAAAGATAAACTATGAAGACCTTAGATCTAGTGGAGGTCAAGGAAATGTATCGTTAAAATCAAAAGAATGTATAATCAATTTATGACATGTTATAGGGTCCGATATAGTAAGAAGAATACACAAATCACATCATCATGTTATAAGCCAACCGCATATAGTATGTGCTTTTATCCGAGTCAACTATTTGAAGTTTGATCCTATTTTACGAGTACCATTATATCTATGTGTCCGAGAAATATATGCGTATAGACAATGCATCTACGGCGATAGAATGGCACCATCAAAGGGATAACGAGACATTAGCCCCTCCTTTTCTTAAAAGAAAATATGCATTTTGTCTATTGAATAAATTGCATGACAGTAACACATGAATAAAGAAGTCAATCATATACGAGAGTTCTTAAAATTCAAAGCAAAGTTAGTCTCAATTCACATCACCTACAAAATTGAATGGTCAACATGCACAAGAGTATGTTTTCAATAAATTTTTGAAAATCAAACCTTCCTTCATTAAGTATGCTTGATTAGCACCACCGAGGCATGAGGCACTCGTAGACTTGACCACGGAAAATATTAATTATTTTTTTTTACTCTATTGTTCCTGTCAAAATTGTCGGAATACTTTACTCAATTATCTGACCATTTCACCAATCTTTTTGTTATGGTGCCATGAGCAAGCATATTGCATATGATTAGGGCCTGCAGGTTTTGCATGTGCAATAGTTAAATATGGATTAGGCGTATGCTCATGTCCAACTCCCCCCCCACCTTACGCAAGCCATCCCCCACCTTACGCAAGCCATGCATCCATTTGGATCGTGAAGGTTTGCCGTCCATAATTAAAGTTTGAAAAGTTATTTATCGGTATATCAAATTGTGGCCAAACAACTTTTGACATGTAGAATAAAAATACCATGGACTTTTTATTCAAAGAATAAAAACTCACAATTAAATTTTCGGTCCAAGCAAGATGATGTGACACATGATATTTTAAAGAAATGAATTAATAGGACAGAGTCACGTCAATTTCAAGAAATGTATGTGAAGCAAATAAGTCCTAATCAAGAAGAATCATAAGTGACTAAGATTTAGATAAACAATGTCTTTGGGCTTTTGCTGATGTGCCTACGGTGTTTTTTTTAGCTCAAGCTAAAGTGTAGTTTTGTACACGTTAGTCTAGTTAAGCTCATCATTTACCATGTCAGTTGTATCGGTGGATATTTTTGTCCATCAAATACAAGATTGTGATTTCTTTCTTTTTAGATTACTTGAAAAGTTAGGATAATTTTCTTTCGTGGGTAAAAGTTGGTGGTTTTTTTATCATTTTTAGGAAGGGAGATTTGATTAGACCAAAACTTACACGCTACAACAATTATGATTTCTGTAGTAAACAATATTTGCTTTTGAAAGTGAGATTTTTGTCTCGAAAGTTTGTAGAGTCAAATAGAATAAGAAATGTCTTTAGTGAGGCAAATGACTCTAATTATGACATTTAGCTATTATTTCTATGCCTCTAGATCATTTTTCTAAAGCTTATGTGTCTTTATATAACTAAAATGGAAGCATAAATATTTGCATCTAAAAAGCATTTTCAGGTATGTTAATTTCCCTCTAAAAATCTGTTTGACAAGAATGTGCTTTGCTAATTGCCGAGTACAATTGTACTTTTCCCATGTTTGTTGAATGATTGATATTTGGAGGTAAGTGAATATTACCAATTTCAAACTAATCAATTCAAATTTCCTCATAGACGCACTCCATAAAATTAAGGTTTTGGTGATGATGGCATGAGATTATGGTTTCGAAGAGAGTGGTGAGAGAGATAAACTATGAGGACCTTAGATCTAGTGGAGCTCAAGGTAATGTATCATCAAAATCGAAAGGATGTATAATGAATTTATGACATATTATATGGTCCGATATATGAAGAAGAATACACAAATTTCAAATCATCGCGTTATAAGCCAACCATGTATAGTATGTGCTCTTATCCGAATCAATTATTTGAAGTTTGATCCTATTTTAAGAGTACCATTATATCTTTGTGCCCTAGAAATATATGCATACAGACAATGCATCTATGGCGATGGTATGGCACCATCAAAGGGATAACGTGACATTAGCCCCTCCTTTTTTTTAAAAGAAAGAATGCATTTAATCTATTGAATAAATCGCATGATAGAGACACATAAATAAAAAAAGTCAATCATATATGAGAGTTCTCAAAGTTCGAAAGCAAAGTTAGTAGCAATTCACATCACCTACAAAATTGAATGGTCGACATGCACAAGATTATGTTTTCAATAATTTTTTGAAAATCGAACCTTGTGTTAAATGTGCTTGATAGGTACCGCTGAGGCACGAGACACTCGTAAACTTGACAATAGAAAATGTTAATAATTTATTTTTCCACTCTATTGTCCTTTCGAAAGTTTCGGAATATTTTGCTCAATTATATTACCATTTTACCAATCTTCTTGTTGTGGTGCTATGAGCATGCAAATTGCATATGATCAGGGCCTCCAAGTTTCTAGACACACAATAGTTAAATATGGAGCAGACGCATGATTATATCCAATCCTCCCCCCCGAAGGAAAGTTTGTAGTTTTTTTTACGTGAAATTTCTTTAATTTTTTTTAAAATTGAGATTTTTCTTTTTTTTCTTTTCCTCTCTTCTTCTTTCTCCTTTAGCCGGTCGCCAGGCGATAGGCGGCAAGGAAGAAAAAAAAAAAAAAAAAAATAAAAAGAAAAGAAACTGATGTTACCAAATGAATTTATGTTCTTTTTTCTATTTCTTATTTTTAGAAATTATTCTTAGGGACAATAAACCATTTTTTTTCCTTCTTATTCATGTTTCAAATCTATTCCCTTGCCACTTTTCTATTCCGGAAAATAGAAAAATTAATTGATGCTACCAAATGAATTTCTATTCTTTTACTATTCCGAGGAGCAAAAGAACAAAAGAATAGAAAATGAGAAATGTTACCATGCAAACCCTTAACAATAACTTACGTGCAACATTTCAAAAACTTTTACTCCTAACTCCTCTAGGATTTGGGGTTTAGGGTTTAGGAAATGTCCTTGACCTATATAAAATCTAATAAAAATTATATTATTTAAGTATCCATGACGTTTTGCAAAACACCGTAAGCTATTAAAATTTAATATTTCGAATTGTTTATGAAATTCTAAACTGTGTCATGACACATTTATGCATGATTTTTTGCACTGGGTTAGGACAGATTCTACTTTTTTGAATCATGTACAATATAGGTGGATAACTTTAGATTATTTTGGACATATTACATTAGCAAATTGATTTGTTTTACGTGTGCAAAACATCATAAATGTAAGAAAATATGTGTGACATCCTCAATTTGACCCCTAACTAAGGAATAGAATTACGACGATAATCGACAAATCATAGAAAAGTAAGGGATGATTACCTGAGGATAAAAATTCAATTTTACATTGGCAAACCGTGAATTTTCGGAAAAATGAAAACGGGCTGCAAACGAGGAGCTACAAAGGCCCAAGCCATAGAGAGGCCCAATGGGCCTCATGCCCATCATTGACAACCTAAGTGGGCCCATCAAGACGAACTAAGTCCACACTTGGTCTTTTGGAAGCTTGTACATTAATTACCTATGTGCATGAATAGTGTTTCATACTATAGTTTAATTAAATCCCTAAATTACCCCTTCTAGAAGCTTGTTGGCTTAATAAGACAAGGATTGTTGTCTTTTATGGAGGGGCAGACACCTATTTGAAGAAGGGAAGAGGAAGAGACCAACCTAGCTAACTTCCTTAGCTTATTTCCAAATAGAGCACATGCTTGAAATCTAGCATTAAATGAAGAATGGATAGGAAGATTTCAAGAGCTCTTGGTGGTCATTCAAAGGATTTGGCCAAGAGTAATTTAGAGATTTTTGTACTAAGCTTATTAAGACTTTGAGAAAACTAGGAAGAGAAACTCCTTTCTCTCACTCTTTCTTTCACCATCTCCCTCATCTCTCATTCTCTCACTCTCAGCACTCTCTCTCTCTCTCTCAAACACTCTCATGCTCAAGCTCTCTCTGGCCAAGAGTAATTTAGAGATTTTTGTACTAAGCTCATTAAGACTTTGAGAAAACTTGGAAGAGAAACTCCTTTCTCTCACTCATTTTTTGACTCTCTCCCTCATCTCTCATTCTCTCACTCTTAGCACTCTCTCGCCATTTGCTGCCGCACCGTGACGCCGCCACCACCACCCAAGACCAAGCCCTCTCCTTGCAATGAGCCTCACCGCCGTCTCACGCCGCCTCCTTGCCATGCCGCACACCACTTCCATAGTCCATCACCATGAGCCAGCGGCCATAGTCACTATCGCCACTCACCGTCAAAACTTGAAAGTCGGTCCCATGAGTGACTTCCTAAATTAATTAAGATAGTAGTTACGCTTGGGATTAGGGTTATGATTAATGTTAATGATAGTTACATTAAGAGATAGATGGATTAGGTGATAGGTTATCTTGAAAGGCATTTGTGATAGCTTATCTTGAAGAGTGATAAATGCTTACGATAGCTTATCATGAAAATTGATAAGTGCTTGTGATAGCTTATCTTGAAATGTGATAATTATTAGTTATAGCTTATATCGAGAAGTGATAAATGCTTGTGATAGTTTATCTTGAAATGTGATAAGCACCAATGATAGCTTATCTTGAAAATTGACAAGCACTTGTGATATCTTATTTTGAAAAGTGATAAGTTATGTTGATAAGTAAACCCGTGGTGTGATATTGTGTGGAATTGAGGGGTGATTGCCATGAGGATATAATTTAGTAACTTTTGTTCTAAAGTATTTTTGAAAAAAAAAAAAAAACTTCAAAAGGCATAATAGGATTGATTCATGAAGTACCACGGTGAGACATCAAGTTTTATGTGTTTACATTGATAATAAGGGAATGAGGTTCTTGTATGATTATTTTGGTATAAAAATAATCAATGGGTGATCACGTGGGATTGTTTTATGGCATTTTTGTGTGTAAAAATTTGCTAGTGTATAACGTGGGAGCATTAAACACTCTTGCATTGAGTAAATTGGAAGATAGAAATTGGTTTAAGTAGTTAGTGTGCTCGTGTGATCACTTAAATGGTTTCATAGTCATATCACTATGAGGGACGGTGCCCAATGGATTTCGGATGCCTAACGGAGGTCTAGATGGTGTTCAAGGATGGGTTTCGAACAATGCTCTTAATTGAATGCCATTTTCGAGTAAGGTCTAGACGTTGCTGTGCCCAATAGGGCGGGACAATACCCGTTTACCCCGGAAGACCACCGATGCAAGTATCAATCATGGCCAAGAGCGGTCGTAATAATCTAGACTCATGTGAATGCATTGTACATGAAAGTGATAATGGTTGTGTCTAGATTATTATTCATATTTGTCATATGCCTGCTGGAATTGTGGACTCACGTAGAGAATTATTTATGTGATTATTGGATACGTTGTTAGGGCGTTGTATAGTGAGTTGTTATTTCATGTTTATGGATTATGCAAAACAAAGGCTTTGCTATCGATCTACCATCAACAATTAAGCCACACAAATAGGGTGTCTCTAAGGCAAAGTATTCTCTTACGCGAGGTTTAGGGAGTTTACTTACTCACTTTTCTCACTCATTATGATTTAAATTTTTTAGATTCTAACCATGAATAGTCCATTTTGCCACGTGCGGGGTACCCGTAGATCAGGATACCCAAGTGACTCCCTTCTTGATAGAGAGGATTGACACCATATACGAGAAATTCGTGACCACCATTTGGGTGGACAAGGGGCTGATGAACTCTGTGCCGGGGTTTTGACAGGCCGCTTGGCGGGGGATCCAAGGGTGCCATATGGGACCCTATGGTAATGGATGTCCCCGAAGACTCCGTCACTGACCCGGAGTCAAACTTGAACACAAAGTCCGATCCCGAGCCCGAGTCATGGTACTATGAGATGGACATGTAATAGGCACATAGGTGAAATAACACCTTTTGAGGTCACCCTCGTAGGATAGAGGAGCTAAGCTAACCCCCAACCCCTTTTGGTAAATCGAAAAGAATTTGCGTGTAAGCATTAAATTTCCGATGTACTAAGTTGATATATATAAATATATGTATGTATGTATGTATGTATGTATGTATGAAAGCGTTTGTTGATATGTTTTCCTTGCTATTCTTATTGGTGTGTATGATTGGGTGGAGTTAATTCTAATTCCGTTTGTATTAAATCAAAAGATAAAATGAATAGATCGACAACGTCTCCTTGGACATCGCAATTAAATGACCAAACGAAAGAAGGGAAGTCACACATCCAAGAGTCGGGGTTAACAATGTGAAAATTCCAAATAATGTACAATAAGGGTACATGAAAATTATTAAAAATGAAAACATAGAAAAAAAATATTATGTTCAACATAACCCCAAAAATTAACTTAAGAATTATCTTACATGCCCGTATAACATCTTTAATAAACGTTAAATATCTATGAAATTCAACATCTTAAAAGTTGACGTCATAACATAATGTTGTAAAAAATCAAAAGTGTTTTACATAGCAAAAAATATTTTCGATGTTTCAGTTTGGATTACAAGGGAACACCATAGCCCTTACTAGAATATCGTCAAATATCGTTAAAATATGTATGCACTGTTTTGCAATAGCTCATGTCAAAACATAATAAGCCTTTGCCCAAATTCATAAACTACTAAAAATAAGTTAAAATATTTGCGATATCTTAAGCCTTTCTAAAACACCGTAATGGAAAAACCACATTAAATTAATATTTTCGGCATTTTCGCACTAAGTCACAATAATACGCCATAAGCCGTTGCAAAACATATTAAAATACTAAAAAATATATTATTTAAATAATATGCCATAAGCCGTTGCATAACTCCATATCAGCCGTGCCATGCACATGCACGTAGCGTGCACAGTACATGCAATTGCATTCCACGTGCATTAATATGCAAATGTTGGAGTTTTTTTTGCTCAATTTCTATTGGGCTTTCTTTTCTCTCACTTAGATGCTGTCATGAGTTC